>CM050169.1:159141640-159244170 GCA_027410445.1 Discoglossus pictus
CTCCCAGTCTCTCCTGTCTCTCCCAGCCTGTCACACACCTCCCCTCCAGCAGGTGGCGCTACCCTCCCCGTCTCTCCTGCCTCTCCCAGCCTGTCACACACCTCCTCTCCAGCAGGTGGTGTTGCCATCTGTGTCTCTTCTGACTCTCCCAGCCTGTTAAACACCCCCCATCCAGCAGATGGTGGTGCCATCCCATTCTCTCCTGTCTCTCCCAGCCTGTCACACACCTCCCCTCCAGCAGGTGGCACTGCCATCCCCGTCTCTCCTGCCTCTCCCAGCCTGTCACACACCTTCCATCCAGCAGGCGGTGCTCCCATCCCAGTCTCTCCCAGCCTGTCACACACCACCCCTCCAGCAGGTGGCGTTTCCCTCCCAGTCTCTCCTGTCTGTCCCAGACTGTCACACACCTCCCCACCAGCAGGTGGCGCTGCCATCCCATTCTCACTTGTCTCTCCCAGCCTGTCACACACCTCCCCTCCAGCAGGTGGCGCTACCCTCCCAGTGTCTCCTGTCTCTCTCAGCCTGTCACACACTTCCCCTCCAGCAGGTGGCGCTACCCTCCCAGTCTCTCCTGTCTCTCCCAGCCTGTCACACACTTCCCCTCCAGCAGGTGGCACTACCCTCCCAGTCTCATCCTGTCTCTCCCAGCCTTTCACACACCTCCCCTCCAGCAGATGGTGCTATCTCCCAGTCTCCCCTGTCTCTCCCAGCCTGTCACACACCTCCCCTCCAGCAGGTGGCACTACCCTCCCAGTCTCTCCCTGCCTGTCACACACTTCCCCTCCAGCAGGTGGCGCTACCCTCCCATTCTCTCCCAGCCTGTCACACACCTCCCCTCCAGCAGGTGGCGCTACCCTCCCCATCTCTCCTGCCTCTCCCAGCCTGTCACACACCTCCCCCCCAGCAGGATGCGCTACCCTCCCAGTCTCTCCTGTCTCTCCCAGCCTGTCACAAACCTCCCAGCCAGCAGGTGGTGTTTCCCTCCCAGTTTCTCCTGTCTATCCCAGCCTTTCACACACCTCCCCTCCAGCAGGTGGTGCTGCCATCCCCGTCTTTCCTGCCTGTCCCAGCCTGTCACACACCTCCCCTCCAGCAGGTGGCGCTACCACACCCAGACTCTCTTGTCTCTCCCAGACTGTCACCCCCCCCCCCCCAGCAGGTGGTGCTACCCTCCCAGTCTCTCCTGTCTCTCCAAGCCTGTCACACACCTCCCCCCCCAGCAGGTGGCACTACCCTCCCATTCCCTCCTGACTCTCCCAGCCTGTATCAAATCTCGCCTCCAGCAGGTGGCGCTACCCTCCCAGTCTCTCCTGTCTCTTCCTGCCTGTCACACATCTCCCCTCCAGCAGGTGGCGCTACCCTTCCCGTCTCTCCTGCCTCTCCCAGCCTGTCACACACCTCCCCTCCAGCAGGTGGCGCTACCCTCCCAGTCTCTCCCAGCCTGTCACACACCTCCTCTCCAGCAGGTGGTGCTGCAATCCCGTCTCTCCTGTCTCTCCCAGCCTGTCACAAACCTCCCAGCCAGCAGGTGGTGTTTCCCTCCCAGTTTCTCCTGTCTATCCCAGCCTTTCACACACCTCCCCTCCAGCAGGTGGTGCTGCCATCCCCGTCTTTCCTGCCTCTCCCAGCCTGTCACACACCTCTTCTCCAACAGGCGGCGCTACCCTCCCAGTCTCTCCTGTCTCTCCCAGCCTGTCACACACCTCCCCTCCAGCAGGTGGCATTACCCTCCCAGACTCTCTTGTCTCTCCCAGCCTGTCACACACCTCCCCCCCCAGCAGGTGGCACTACCCTCCAATTCCCTCCTGACTCTCCCAGCCTGTATCAAATCTCCCCTCCAGCAAGGTGGTGCTACCCTCCCAGTCTCTCCTGTCTCTCCCAGCCTGTCACACACCTCCCCTCCAGCAGGTGGCGCTACCCTCCCTGTCTCTCCTGCCTCTCCCAGCCTGTCACACACCTCCTCTCCAGCAGGTGGTGCTGCCATCTGTGTCTCTTCTGACTCTCCCAGCCTGTTAAACACCCCCCATCCAGCAGGTGGTGGTGCCATCCCATTCTCTCCTGTCTCTCCCAGCCTGTCACACACCTCCCCTCCAGCAGGTGGCACTGCCATCCCCGTCTCTCCTGCCTCTCCCAGCCTGTCACACACCTCCCCCCCCAGCAGGTGGCGCTACCCTCCCAGTCTCTCCTGTCTCTCCCAGCCTGTCACACACCTCCCCCCCCCCCCCCCAGCAGGTGGCGCTACCCTCCCATTCCCTCCTGTCTCTCCCAGCCTGTAACAAACCTCCCCTCCAGCAGGTGGCTCCACCCTCCCAGTCTCTCCTGTCTCTCCCAGCCTGTCACACACCTCCCAGCCAGCAGGTGGCATTTCCCTCCCAGTCTCTTCTGTCTATCCCAGCCTGTCACACACCTCCCCCAAAGCAGGTGGGGCTACCATCCCAGTCTCATCCTGTCTCTCCCAGCCTGTCACACACCTCCCCTCCAGCAGGTGGCGCTACCCTCCCAGTCTCTCCTGTCTCTCCCAGCCTGTCACACACCTCCCCCCCCCCAAGCAGGTGGCGCTACCCTCCCATTCCCTCCTGTCTCTCCCAGCCTGTAACAAACCTCCCCTCCAGCAGGTGGCTCTACCCTCCCAGTCTCTCCTGTCTCTCCCAGCCTGTCACACACCTCCCAGCCAGCAGGTGGCATTTCCATCCCAGTCTCATCCTGTCTCTCCCAGCCTGTCACACACCTCCCCTCCAGCAGGTGGCTCTACCCTCCCAGTCTCTCCTGTCTCTCCCAGCCTGTCACACACCTCCCAGCCAGCAGGTGGCATTTCCCTCCCAGTCTCTTCTGCCTCTCCCAGCCTGTCACACACACCCCATCCAGCAGGTGGCGCTGCCATCCCAGTCTCTCCTGTCTCTCCCAGCCTGTCACACACCTCCCCTCCAGCAGGTGGCGCTACCCTCCCAGTCTCTCCTGGCTCTCCCAGCCTGTCACACACCCCCCCCCCCCCCCCCCAGCAGGTGGCGCTACCCTCCCATTCCCTCCTGTCTCTCCCAGCCTGTAACAAACCTCCCCTCCAGCAGGTGGCTCAACCCTCCCAGTCTCTCCTGTCTCTCCCAGCCTGTCACACACCTCCCAGCCAGCAGGTGGCATTTCCCTCCCAGTCTCTTCTGTCTATCCCAGCCTGTCACACACCTCCCCCAAAGCAGGTGGGGCTACCATCCCAGTCTCATCCTGTCTCTCCCAGCCTGTCACACACCTCCCCTCCAGCAGGTGGTGCTGCCATCCGTGTCTCTTCTGCCTCTCCCAGCCTGTCACACACACCCCATCCAGCAGGTGGCGCTGCCATCCCAGTCTCTCTTGTCTCTCCCAGCCTGTCACACACCTCCCGTCCAGCAGGTGGCGCTGCCATCCCCGTGTCTCCTGCCTCTCCCAGCCTGTCACACACCTCCCCTCCAGCAGGTGGCACCACCCTCCCAGACTCTCCTTTCTCTCCCAGCCTGTCATACACCTCCATCCCCAGCAGGTGGCGCTACCCTCCAAGTCTCTCCTTTCTCTCCCAGCCTGTGACACACCCCCGCCTCCCCCCCAGCAGGTGGCGCTTCCCTCCCATTCTCTCCTGTTTCTCCCAGCCTGTCACACACCTCCCCTCCAGCAGGTGGCGCTACACTCCCAGTCTCTCCTGTCTCTTCCAGCCTGTCACACACCTCCCCTCCAGCAGGTGGCGCTACGCTCCCAGTCTCTCCTGTCTCTCCCAGCCTGCCACACACCTCCCCTCCAGCAGGTGGCGCTGCCATCTCCGTCTCTCCTGCCTCTTCCAGTCTGTTACACACCTCCCCTCCAGCAGTTGGAGCTGCCATCCCCGGCTCTCCTGCCTCTCCCAGCCTGTCACACACCACCCCTCCAGCGGGTGGCGCTTCCCTCCCAGTCTCCCCTGTCTCTCCCAGCCTGTCACACACCTCCCCTCCAGCAGGTGGCGCTGCCATCCCCGTCTCTCCTGCCTCTCCCAGCCTATCAAACACCTCACCTCCAGCAGATGGCGCTGCCATCCCCTTCTCTCCTGCCTCTCTCAGCCTGTCACACACCTCCCCTCCAGCAGGTGGCGCTGCCATCCCCGTCTCTCCTGCCTCTCCCAGACTGTCACACACCTTCCCTCCATCAGGTGTTGCTGCCATCCCCGTCTCTCCTGCCTCTCCCAGCCTGTCACACACCTCCCCTCCAGCAGGTGGCGCTGCCATCCCTGTCTCTCCTGCCTCTCCCAGACTGTCACACACCTTCCCTACATCAGGTGGTGCTGCCATCCCCGTCTCTCCTGCCTCTCCCAGCCTGTCACACACTACCCCTCCAGCAGGTGGCGCTACCCTCCCAGTCTCCCCTGTCTCTAGCAGCCTGTCACACACTTCCCCTCCAGCAGGTGGCACTACCCTCCCAGACTCTCTTGTCTCTCCCAGCCTGTCACACACCTCCCCCCCCCAGCAGGTGGCACTACCCTCCAATTCCCTCCTGACTCTCCCAGCCTTATCAAATCTCCCCTCCAGCAGGTGGCGCTGCCATCCCAGTCTCTCCTGTCTCTCCCAGCCTGTCACACACCTCCCCTCCAGCAGGTGGCGCTACCCTCCCCGTCTCTCCTGCCTCTCCCAGCCTGTCACACACCTCCTCTCCAGCAGGTGGTGCTGCCATCTGTGTCTCTTCTGACTCTCCCAGCCTGTTAAACACCCCCCATCCAGCAGGTGGTGCTGCCATCCCATTCTCTCCTGTCTCTCCCAGCCTGTCACACACCTCCCCTCCAGCAGGTGGCACTGCCATCCCCGTCTCTCCTGCCTCTCCCAGCCTGTCACACACCTCCCCCCCAGCAGGTGGCGCTACCCTCCCAGTCTCTCCTGTCTCTCCCAGCCTGTCACACACCTCCCCCCCCCCCCCCCCCCCCCAGCAGGTGGCGCTACCCTCCCATTCCCTCCTGTCTCTCCCAGCCTGTAACAAACCTCCCCTCCAGCAGGTGGCTCTACCCTCCCAGTCTCTCCTGTCTCTCCCAGCCTGTCACACACCTCCCAGCCAGCAGGTGGCATTTCCCTCCCAGTCTCTTCTGTCTATCCCAGCCTGTCACACACCTCCCCCAAAGCAGGTGGGGCTACCATCCCAGTCTCATCCTGTCTCTCCCAGCCTGTCACACACCTCCCCTCCAGCAGGTGGTGCTGCCATCCGTGTCTCTTCTGCCTCTCCCAGCCTGTCACACACACCCCATCCAGCAGGTGGCGCTGCCATCCCATTCTCTCCTGTCTCTCCCAGCCTGTCACACACCTCCCCTCCAGCAGGTGGCGCTACCCTCCCAGTCTCTCCTGTCTCTCCCAGCCTGTCACACACACTTCCCCCCCCCCCCCCCCAGCAGGTGGCGCTACCCTCCCATTCCCTCCTGTCTCTCCCAGCCTGTAACAAACCTCCCCTCCAGCAGGTGGCTCTACCCTCCCAGTCTCTCCTGTCTCTCCCAGCCTGTCACACACCTCCCAGCCAGCAGGTGGCATTTCCTTCCCAGTCTCTTCTGCCTCTCCCAGCCTGTCACACACACCCCATCCAGCAGGTGGCGCTGCCATCCCAGTCTCTCCTGTCTCTCCCAGCCTGTCACACACCTCCCCTCCAGCAGGTGGCGCTACCCTCCCAGTCTCTCCTGTCTCTCCCAGCCTGTCACACACCTCCCCCCCCCCCAGCAGGTGGCGCTACCCTCCCATTCCCTCCTGTCTCTCCCAGCCTGTAACAAACCTCCCCTCCAGCAGGTGGCTCTACCCTCCCAGTCTCTCCTGTCTCTCCCAGCCTGTCACACACCTCCCCTCCAGCAGGTGGCATTTCCCTCCCAGTCTCTTCTGTCTATCCCAGCCTGTCACACACCTCCCCCAAAGCAGGTGGGGCTACCATCCCAGTCTCATCCTGTCTCTCCCAGCCTGTCACACACCTCCCCTCCAGCAGGTGGTGCTGCCATCCGTGTCTCTTCTGCCTCTCCCAGCCTGTCACACACACCCCATCCAGCAGGTGGCGCTGCCATCCCAGTCTCTCTTGTCTCTCCCAGCCTGTCACACACCTCCCCTCCAGCAGGTGGCGCTGCCATCCCCGTGTCTCCTGCCTCTCCCAGCCTGTCACACACCTCCCCTCCAGCAGGTGGCACCACCCTCCCAGACTCTCCTTTCTCTCCCAGCCTGTCATACACCTCCATCCCCAGCAGGTGGCGCTACCCTCCCAGTCTCTCCTTTCTCTCCCAGCCTGTGACACACCCCCGCCTCCCCCCCAGCAGGTGGCGCTTCCCTCCTATTCTCTCCTGTTTCTCCCAGCCTGTCACACACCTCCCCTCCAGCAGGTGGCGCTACACTCCCAGTCTCTCCTGTCTCTTCCAGCCTGTCACACCACTCCCCTCCAGCAGGTGGCGCTACGCTCCCAGTCTCTCCTGTCTCTCCCAGCCTGCCACACACCCCCCCTCCAGCAGGTGGCGCTGCCATCTCCGTCTCTCCTGCCTCTTCCAGTCTGTTACACACCTCCCCTCCAGCAGTTGGAGCTGCCATCCCCGGCTCTCCTGCCTCTCCCAGCCTGTCACACACCACCCCTCCAGCGGGTGGCGCTACCCTCCCAGTCTCCCCTGTCTCTCCCAGCCTGTCACACACCTCCCCTCCAGCAGGTGGCGCTGCCATCCCCGTCTCTCCTGCCTCTCCCAGCCTGTCACACACCTCCCCTCCAGCAGGTGGCGCTGCCATCCCCGTCTCTCCTGCCTCTCCCAGACTGTCACACACCTTCCCTCCATCAGGTGTTGCTGCCATCCCCGTCTCTACTGCCTCTCCCAGCCTGTCACACACCTCCCCTCCAGCAGGTGGCGCTGCCATCCCTGTCTCTCCTGCCTCTCCCAGACTGTCACACACCTTCCCTACATCAGGTGGCGCTACCCTCCCATTCTCTCCCAGCCTGTCACACACCTCCCCTCCAGCAGGTGGCGCTGCCATCCCCGTCTCTCCTGCCTCTCCCAGCCTGTCACACACTACCCCTCCAGCAGGTGGCGCTACCCTCCCAGTCTCCCCTGTCTCTAGCAGCCTGTCACACACCTCCCCTCCAGCAGGTGGCGCTGCCATCCCTGTCTCTCCTGCCACTCCCAGACTGTCACACACCTTGCCTCCATCAGGTGGTGCTGCCATCCCCGTCTCTCCTGCCTCTCCCAGCCTATCACACACCACCCCTCCAGCAGGTGGTGCTATCTCCCAGTCTCCCCTGTCTCTCCCAGCCTGTCACACACCTCCCCTCCAGCAGGTGGCACTACCCTCCCAGTCTCTCCCTGCCTGTCACACACTTCCCATCCAGCAGGTGGCGCTACCCTCCCATTCTCTCCCAACCTGTCACACACCTCCCCTCCAGCAGGTGGCGCTACCCTCCCAGTCTCTCCTGCCTCTCCCTGCCTGTCACACACTTCCCCTCCAGCAGGTGGCGCTACCCTCCCATTCTCTCCCAGCCTGTCACACACCTGCCCTCCAGCAGGTGGTGCTGCCATCGCGTCTCTCCTGCCTCTCCCAGCCTGTCACACACCTCCCCTCCAGCAGGTGGCGCTACCCTCCCATTCTCTCCCAGCCTGTCACACACCTCCCCTCCAGCAGGTGGTGCTGCCATCCCCGTCTCTCCTGCCTCTCCCAGCCTGTCACACACCTCCCCTCCAGCAGGTGGCACTACCCTCCCAGTCTCTCCCTGCCTGTCACACACTTCCCATCCAGCAGGTGGCGCTACCCTCCCATTCTCTCCCAACCTGTCACACACCTCCCCTCCAGCAGGTGGCGCTACCCTCCCAGTCTCTCCTGCCTCTCCCTGCCTGTCACACACTTCCCCTCCAGCAGGTGGCGCTACCCTCCCATTCTCTCCCAGCCTGTCACACACCTGTCCTCCAGCAGGTGGTGCTGCCATCGCCGTCTCTCCTGCCTCTCCCAGCCTGTCACACACCTCCCCTCCAGCAGGTGGCGCTACCCTCCCATTCTCTCCCAGCCTGTCACACACCTCCCCTCCAGCAGGTGGTGCTGCCATCCTCGTCTCTCCTGCCTCTCCCGGCCTGTCACACACCTCCCCTCCAGCAGGTGGTGCTGCCATCCTCGTCTCTCCTGCCTCTCCCGGCCTGTCACACTGTCCGCAGGAAGTTTCGCGACGCTTCCTCTTTGCCTTCTCCAACATGGCCGGCTGGAAGCTGGTGCAGGAGGGTAGAACCAGTGTGATAAGCTTCTCTCTGGGAGCCTCGGTCATCATCCTGCAGCTGCTGACTAACCGGGGGACGGAGCCGGGACAGACCCTGCTAGGAGCTGAGCAAGGACGAATATCGCTGCTGGTGTTTGTAGCGGCCATCAATGTGCTCCTACTGCTGGTGTATAGGGGCAGTCTGTACCAGGTATAGTGTGTGGGACATGGGGAGGGTTATATCTGTACCAGGTATAGTGTGTGGGACATGGGAGCCAGCACTGTGTGATGTACTGGGGAGGGTTATATCTGTACCAGGTATAGTGTGTGGGACACATGGGAGCCAGCACTGCGTGATATACTGGGGAGGGTTATATCTGTACCAGGTATATTGTGTGGGACACATGGGAGCCAGCACTGCGTGATGTACTGGGGAGGGTTATATCTGTACCAGGTATAGTGTGTGGGGGACATGGGAGCCAGCACTGTGTGATATACTGGGGAAGGTTATATCTGTACCAGGTATAGTGTGTGGGACATGGGAGCCAGCACTGTGTGATGTACTGTGGAGGGTTATATCTGTACCAGGTATATTGTGTGGGACACATGGGAGCCAGCACTGCGTGATGTACTGTGGAGGGTTATATCTGTACCAGGTATATTGTGTGGGACACATGGGAGCCAGCACTGTGTGATATACTGGGGAAGGTTATATCTGTACCAGGTATAGTGTGTGGGACATGGGAGCCAGCACTGTGTGATACATGGGGAGGGTTATATCTGTACCAGGTATAGTGTGTGGGACATGGGAGCCAGCACTGTGTGATATACTGGGGAGGGTTATATCTGTACCAGGTATGGTGTGTGGGACATGGGAGCCAGCACTGTGTGATATACTGGGGAGGGTTATATCTGTACCAGGTATGGTGTGTGGGACATGGGAGCCAGCACTGTGTGATACATGGGGAGGGTTATATCTGTACCAGGTATATTGTGTGGGACACATGGGAGCCAGCACTGTGTGATATACTGGGGAGGGTTATATCTGTACCAGGTATGGTGTGTGGGACACGTGGGAGCCAGCACTGTGTGATATACTGGGGAGGGTTATATCTGTACCAGGTATGGTGTGTGGGACACGTGGGAGCCAGCACTGTGTGATATACTGGGGAGGGTTATATCTGTACCAGGTATGGTGTGTGGGACATGGGAGCCAGCACTGTGTGATATACTGGGAAGGGTTATATCTGTACCAGGTATATTGTGTGGGACAAGTGAGCCAGCACTGTGTGATATACTGGGGAGGGTTATATCTGTACCAGGTATGGTGTGTGGGACAAGGGAGCCAGCACTGTGTGATATACTGGGAAGGGTTATATCTGTATCAGGTATAGTGTGTGGGACATGGGAGCCAGCACTGTGTGATATACTGGGAAGGGTTATATCTGTACCAGGTATATTGTGTGGGACACATGGGAGCCAGCACTGCGTGATATACTGGGGAGGGTTATATCTGTACCAGGTATATTGTGTGGGACACATGGGAGCCAGCACTGCGTGATGTACTGGGGAGGGTTATATCTGTACCAGGTATAGTGTGTGGGGGACATGGGAGCCAGCACTGTGTGATATACTGGGGAAGGTTATATCTGTACCAGGTATAGTGTGTGGGACATGGGAGCCAGCACTGTGTGATGTACTGTGGAGGGTTATATCTGTACCAGGTATATTGTGTGGGACACATGGGAGCCAGCACTGCGTGATGTACTGGGGAGGGTTATATCTGTACCAGGTATAGTGTGTGGGACACATGGGAGCCAGCACTGTGTGATATACTGGGGAAGGTTATATCTGTACCAGGTATAGTGTGTGGGACATGGGAGCCAGCACTGTGTGATACATGGGGAGGGTTATATCTGTACCAGGTATATTGTGTGGGACACATGGGAGCCAGCACTGTGTGATATACTGGGGAAGGTTATATCTGTACCAGGTATAGTGTGTGGGACATGGGAGCCAGCACTGTGTGATACATGGGGAGGGTTATATCTGTACCAGGTATAGTGTGTGGGACATGGGAGCCAGCACTGTGTGATATACTGGGGAGGGTTATATCTGTACCAGGTATAGTGTGTGGGGGACATGGGAGCCAGCACTGTGTGATATACTGGGGAGGGTTATATCTGTACCAGGTATGGTGTGTGGGACATGGGAGCCAGCACTGTGTGATATACTGGGGAGGGTTATATCTGTACCAGGTATGGTGTGTGGGACATGGGAGCCAGCACTGTGTGATACATGGGGAGGGTTATATCTGTACCAGGTATATTGTGTGGGACACATGGGAGCCAGCACTGTGTGATATACTGGGGAGGGTTATATCTGTACCAGGTATGGTGTGTGGGACACGTGGGAGCCAGCACTGTGTGATATACTGGGGAGGGTTATATCTGTACCAGGTATGGTGTGTGGGACACGTGGGAGCCAGCACTGTGTGATATACTAGGGAGGGTTATATCTGTACCAGGTATGGTGTGTGCGACACATGGGAGCCAGCACTGTGTGATATACTGGGGAGGGTTATATCTGTACCAGGTATGGTGTGTGGGACACGTGGGAGCCAGCACTGTGTGATATACTGGGGAGGGTTATATCTGTACCAGGTATGGTGTGTGGGACATGGGAGCCAGCACTGTGTGATACATGGGGAGGGTTATATCTGTACCAGGTATATTGTGTGGGACATGGGAGCCAGCACTGTGTGATACATGGGGAGGGTTATATCTGTACCAGGTATATTGTGTGGGACACATGGGAGCCAGCACTGTGTGATATACTGGGGAGGGTTATATCTGTACCAGGTATGGTGTGTGGGACACGTGGGAGCCAGCACTGTGTGATATACTGGGGAGGGTTATATCTGTACCAGGTATGGTGTGTGGGACACGTGGGAGCCAGCACTGCGTGATATACTGGGGAGGGTTATATCTGTACCAGGTATAGTGTGTGGGACATGGGAGCCAGCACTGCGTGATATACTGGGGAGGGTTATATCTGTACCAGGTATATTGTGTGCGACACATGGGAGCCAGCACTGTGTGATATACTGGGGAGGGTTATATCTGTACCAGGTATGGTGTGTGGGACATGGGAGCCAGCCCTGTGTGATATACTGGGGAGGGTTATATCTGTACCAGGTATGGTGTGTGGGACATGGGAGCCAGCACTGTGTGATATACTGGGGAGGGTTATATCTGTACCAGGTATAGTGTGTGGGACATGGGAGCCAGCCCTGTGCGATATACTGGCAAGGGTTATATCTGTACCAGGTATATTGTGTGGGACATGGGAGCCAGCACTGTGTGATATACTGGGGAGGGTTATATCTGTACCGGTTATAGTGTGTGGGACATGGGAGCCAGCACTGTGTGATATACTGGGGAGGGTTATATCTGTACCAGGTATATTGTGTGTGACACATGGGAGCCAGCACTATGTGATATACTGGGGAGGGTTATATCTGTACCAGGTATAGTGTGTGGGACATGGGAGCCAGCACTGTGTGATATACTGGGGAGGGTTATATCTGTACCGGTTATAGTGTGTGGGACATGGGAGCCAGCACTGTGTGATATACTGGGGAGGGTTATATCTGTACCGGTTATAGTGTGTGGGACATGGGAGCCAGCACTGTGTGATATACTGGGGAGGGTTATATCTGTACCAGGTATAGTGTGTGGGACATGGGAGCCAGCACTGTGTGATGTACTGGGGAGGGTTATATCTGTACCAGGTATATTGTGTGCGACACATGGGAGCCAGCACTGCATGATACATGGGGAGGGTTATATCTGTACCAGGTATAGTGTGTGGGACATGGGAGCCAGCCCTGTGTGATATACTGGGGAGGGTTATATCTGTACCAGGTATAGTGTGTGGGACATGGGAGCCAGCCCTGTGTGATATACTGGGGAGGGTTATATCTGTACCAGGTATAGTGTGTGGGACATGGGAGCCAGCACTGTGTGATATACTGGGGAGGGTTATATCTTTACCAGGTATCTTGTGTGGGGGACATGGGAGCCAGCACTGTGTGATATACTGGGGAGGGTTATATCTGTACCAGGTATAGTGTGTGGGGGACATGGGAGCCAGCACTGTGTGATATACTGGGGAGGGTTATATCTTTACCAGGTATCTTGTGTGGGGGACATGGGAGCCAGCACTGTGTGATTATACTGGGGAGGGTTATATCTGTACCAGGTATAGTGTGTGGGACATGGGAGCCAGCACTGCGTGATACATGGGGAGGGTTATATCTGTACCAGGTATAGTGTGTGGGACATGGGAGCCAGCACTGCGTGATACATGGGGAGGGTTATATCTGTACCAGGTATGGTGTGTGGGACATGGGAGCCAGCACTGTGTGATGTACTGGGGAGGGTTATATCTGTACCAGGTATAGTGTGTGGGACATGGGAGCCAGCACTGTGTGATGTACTGGGGAGGGTTATATCTGTACCAGGTATAGTGTGTGGGACACGTGGGAGCCAGCACTGTGTGATATACAGGGTGCGGGCTGGTGTATCCATGAGTATAGGCACTGTGAGGTATGTAAGTACAGGAAGCGTTATTATATCTGTAGTAGGTACAGGGGGTCCTCGTGGGAAATGGACGGCCTTTATGATATAGTGTCAGGGAAGCTTATGGGAGCAGTTACTCGTATAACATATGGGGCTGATGATTACATGGATATAGCTCTGTATACAACATGTGGGGGATCACATGGGAATACTTCTGTATAACATATATGGTGGACAGGAGAGGGTTAAATCTCACCCATGGTGTGTTTTAGATGGCACTATGAGCAACACTACATAATATATAGGAACAGGAAAAGGGATATATATTAGCAAAGTGTGGGATTGGGTAGCTATGGGCATAGGTCATACAATGGAAAGGGTTATACAGTATGTGGGTAAATACATTGGACATAGGGCCAGAGAAGGGTTAGGCCCCACACCTAGTGCCACCTGACAGAAAGGAACATAACTGAAAACTATATAAAGACAGCAAAAGGATTATATCAGGGGCATAAGAAGTGTTGTATTGCTCCTGTAATATGGCCCTGGGGACTCACCTATGTCATATATAGGGATAGTTGGAGCTGTCTCTCCTCCCTAGTATGGGATTGATGAGACACATGGGCACAGTGTCGTTCTGAATACAATATAATGGACACATACTATGCCTCCTCAATAGCGAGGGCTGGGGAGACACATGGGCACAGTGTCGTTCTGAATACAATATAATGGACACATACTATGCCTCCTCAATAGCGAGGGCTGGGGAGACACATGGGCACAGTGTCGTTCTGAATACAATATAATGGACACATACTATGCCTCCTCAATAGCGAGGGCTGGGGAGACACATGGGCACAGTGTCGATCTGAATACAATATAATGGACACATACTATGCCTCCTCAATAGCGAGGGCTGGTGAGACACATGGACACAGTGTAGTTCTGAATACAATGAAATGGACACATACTATGCCTCCTCAATAGCGAGAGCTGGGGAGACACATGGACACAGTGTCGTTCTGAATACAATGAAATGGACACATACTATGCCTCCTCAATAGCGAGGGCTGGGGAGACACATGGGCACAGTGTCGTTCTGAATACAATGAAATGGACACATACTATGCCTCCTCAATAGCGAGGGCTGGGGAGACACATGGGCACAGTGTCGATCTGAATACAATATAATGGACACATACTATGCCTCCTCAATAGCGAGAGCTGGGGAGACACATGGACACAGTGTCGTTCTGAATACAATGAAATGGACACATACTATGCCTCCTCAATAGCGAGGGCTGGGGAGACACATGGGCACAGTGTCGTTCTGAATACAATGAAATGGACACATACTATGCCTCCTCAATAGCGAGGGCTGGGGAGACACATGGGCACAGTGTCGATCTGAATACAATATAATGGACACATACTATGCCTCCTCAATAGCGAGGGCTGGGGAGACACATGGGCACAGTGTCGATCTGAATACAATATAATGGACACATACTATGCCTCCTCCATAGCGAGGGCTGGGGAGACACATGGGCACAGTGTCGATCTGAATACAATATAATGGACACATACTATGCCTCCTCAATAGCGAGAGCTGGGGAGACACATGGGCACAGTGTCGATCTGAATACAATATAATGGACACATACTATGCCTCCTCAATAGCGAGGGCTGGGGAGACACATGGGCACAGTGTCGATCTGAATACAATATAATGGACACATACTATGCCTCCTCAATAGCGAGGGCTGGGGAGACACATGGGCACAGTGTCGATCTGAATACAATATAATGGACACATACTATGCCTCCTCAATAGCGAGAGCTGGGGAGACACATGGGCTCCAGGATAGCCTTAGTTTAGAGCTCAGCATTCAATAGACAAATGGTTATATCTCCCGTTTAGAAAGTAACTGGAGGACACATAGTGTCCAATGAAAATATTTTTCTTCACGGCACTTATGCTCCTAAGCAAAACTAGGTAACTTTTACCCCAGCTTAGGTACAATCCAACACCATATAGATCAGTCCTTTTCGGGTTGCTTGGAATGTTAAAAGTGTATATTGATGTATATATACAGAGATCTAATGACTACAGACAGTTCCGTTTTCTGATACAACTTTGCTTTACATTTCTTTTTCTGGATATAAAAAATAAAATTAGTAAGTTGTACTTCCTTTGATATATGTTAACAAGAAAATGCAATTTAGTATGACTTGCCAGGCTCGCCAGAGTGTTGGAGATTTAGTGGATTATTTCCGTTAATAAGCTTATTCTTGTTGCTCTGCATGTAAGCCCGGATGTAGTGGGAGTCGAGTTGAGCAGTTGTTTCCAGGTGTTACAGTATAAATTAGAAACTGACTTTATTTACACAACTAAATGACACATTTAACTCCTTCTTTTCCATCCTTTTACAATTGTAGTCTTTGCTTTACTGTATCATTACCTGCAAAGTACAATCTATGTACATATCATGATTGTCCAGGCATAATTACATACATTTTGCAAATTGAGGGATGACAGATCAGTTTGTGCATTTCCAGATACTAAATCACTCAGTTGTCTTGTATCACTTTATTAATTGTAAACGAGATATCGCATATATATCTTCCACACATTCTGACTGCAGATTATTGGGCCTCATCTGTCTTGGTGGGATGGTTATTATTCATTGTATGTGAGCTTTATAATGTATTTGGGCTTGCTGGAAATAAAAACTTTGCTATTATAATAATTATTATTATTATCCTTATCCTTTATTTGTAGTGTGCCAATATATTCCCTAGCGCTGCTTGCCAGTTCACGTTTTCCTTGGTTAGTCATACAGGACAAGTAGCATTTTCCATCCCTTAGCTGTAGCAGGATAGCATTTATACAAAGGTTATGGAAATTAATTGTTATATATTTAATCTGCGTTATAAACTGATTTAATATATTTTTTTGCATTTGCAGGTAGCCATCAGGGCTGCCTTTCTAGGCTTTGCCTTTGGATGTGGCTTGCTTGTTGGTAGCAGTCAGTCACCATGGAAGCACTTTGCGTGGTAAGTAATATTTAAGGAATTAATAAATAAAATAAATAAAGAAACAAATATGCACAATAAATGGTTGTGTACCTCCTTTTGTACTAGCCACCCGTTAGTAAAAATGTTCAAGCGTTTGCCCAATCCTTCCTTTTCACTGCTGCAGCAAGTCTTCTTTTTTTTATTTTGTATCTACACACCTATTAGCGAGGGCGAAAAAATCCAAAGTATAATATTTAGTTTCTAGGTGTATAATGTATTTCTGTGCATGGACCCTTTCCTGTCTGCTCCAAACACTAATATTTTGCCAATCCCTGCTTTTAGCCTTTTTATGACTATTTAAAGAACACAATCTCTTGTTATGGCATTTCTCTTCTTTGACAAATGCACAGCAATATCTTCTTAGTCACCAGGGAGAAATTAGGCAAAATGTGATAATAGTTTTATTTCTGATGTTTTGCACCAACTAGATCAATTTGAAAACAACACAATTGGAATTAAAATTTAGCCTTCATTAGTAATTATTTAAAATTAAATGCCAATCATCACAGGGAGCATTCCGGATAGAAGCACCTGGTATTGATTAATTAACAAAAATGACGTCCAATAATGCCACGCTGGTTAGGACCCGCCTCCTACCTGGAGAGTCGCCCCTGTGACATACCCCAGTGCTAAATAATGAGACCCCTAACCAACAGCTAAGATATACCTCAGTTGGTAAAAATAAGACATTTTATCGATTTAATATCCACTTCACCAATTTTCTCCTTCATGCCGTTACTCTATATATTATTCCTTGCACACTTAACTAAACTAATATTGGAGTAAAGTGACAATAATAGAGGGAATAAACCTTCAGTGTACATTACTATCATGGAAGCCAGTTAAGCAATTATAATTACTAATAAAGGTTACATTTTAATTATTTTTTTTTAGCAGAGCAAGCTGCACAGTCTAAATGTGTTGATCAATTTATGCATATTTAACCTATTATACTAATAAATAACATTTTGGATCTTTACTGAACTTTCTTAGGATCTTTTCTTTTATGAGTGCGCCAGTAGCAGCAGCAGTTGCAGCAAGGAGATGGCGCTGCCGAAATTGTAGACAGTTGTTAGCTCTGCTGAGATTTAAGCTTGGAAATTGCGTACAAACACTACCCTTACCCTAACCGTAAAGCTATGACATTGGCAGTGACATCTAGCGGATGCTTACCGCTACTGCCTGTGCTGGTGGTGTGCTGGCACGTTCATAAAAGGAAAGAACCGTTTTCTTTTTGGGCTTCATACTATAGAATTTGGAAGAGAAAATATATATATATATTTTGTTTTCTTTGTAGGTACATTTGCTCGCTCTCCTTTTTCCACTACTCTGAATATTTGATTACAGCGATAAACAATCCTAAAAGCTTGTCACTGGACTCATTCCTGCTGAACCACAGCCTGGAATACAAACTAGCTGCAGTTTCCTCCTGGGTAGAGTTTACAATCGAGAAAACCATTATTCCAGGTGAGTGACGATTGTCTGCCATTCAGAAGCCAGTAACTTTTCCCAAAGAAATGTAAACTCAAGCAAGAGCCCTCTAAACGGGATAAACAATTCCAAGAATACAAAGTCTAACACAACGCAATGCTAAAATGATGATCTCCCCAACTGTCCCTTCCTGGTTTCTCTCCACAGCATACTCTTTATGTACATTGTAGCTGGATGGTGATCAGAAAGTAAATTAGGACAGTGCACTACCAAGTGCATAGCATAGTCAAACTTAATATAAACAATAAATGTCACTAAAATAGTCTGCATACATGTAAAAAAAAAAAACTCTGAAATATCATAAATATTGAGGTTTTTACTTGAGTGCAATTTTATTATTTGTATTAATTTTGATTACTTTCAGATAGGGAATACAGTGTCTACTTTTTGCTAAAAGAATAAAAAATATTATATGCAGTCCTGTGCTCCTCCACTAACATCTTATAAAATATATGGGCATATGTACTAAAGGATGAAGTATTGCAGAGCATCTGTATTTCTAGATATGTTTTAAGACTTGGCATCCTCAAGAGTTCTCCAAAACTAACACATACAGGTGGTATCATTAGAACTGTCCAATCCTACTTAGTATCATATATTGGATAATAAAATGTTATCCAATTTGTAACTCACAATCTGTTTAATTCTTCAAATGTTATGCTGTAAAAATGGGACTTTAAAAGAGTAAAACTATATATATAATATTAATTATTCAAGTTTTTCCTGTTGCAGAGCTGAAGCAGATCACATGGCTGAGTATTATTGGATTGATAATGGTTATCTTTGGGGAATCTCTCCGGAAATGTGCGATGCTAACTGCAGGATCCAATTTCAATCACATTGTGCAGAATGAGAAATCTGAATCCCACACATTAGTAACATCTGGAGTTTACTCCTTGTTTAGACATCCATCATATGTTGGCTGGTTTTACTGGAGCATTGGAACTCAGGTACTCACAATCATAGTATTTTCATTTATAGTTCTATTTTTACAATAAGTACTTTCATAGATAATTGTTGTAGAACGTTTTTAAAAAATGAATGTATTTATTTGTAATGATGTTGCAGTTGGAGTTACATTTTATGCTTCTGCAGATCTGTTCATCAGGTTAATATAGTCTGTAGTGGAATTGTGCTAATACATACTGATTTTGTGCTTTCAATAGGACTACTGGAAATGTCATTACTGTACAAATACAGACAGGAAAGAATGGCACTCAAAAGGCAACAATGCACATATTTGGGATAACTACATTGCTAGTAAAAGGCATGTTTAAGTCTCCTGGATTATGAATGCATCTGGTAGAGAATTAATAATGTATGAAAACATGTTTTTTTGTATAAAAAAAAATACCAAAATAAACATGTAAACACTTACCTTGAAGTAAACAAAATATCTTGCAATTTCTGACCGTTGAAAATTAGGGTTAACACCCCCTCCAAATCCAGGCTAAATTAGCATAACATTCATAATTCATTTCGCCAAACAGGAGGAAGCACAGGCCGCTGAAACATTTGAATACAACTCTGGTGTTCCTGTTGGTGCTGCAAAGCAGCCTGTGATATGTAGTGTGGTTCATGTTATAAGGTACTAGGCAGTAGCACAGCACAGACTCCAAGCAGCAGGGAGGGTCATATCCCAGCAGTGACTTGGCGGCTAACATAAGTGATCTCCTATTGGCTGACGACACAGCAGGGGAATAATGGAATAAAATTGGTCCCCTAATGCTGCATTCTGTTAGAGGGATTCTTAGATATTAATAAAAATAAAACATTTTATGAAATGTGCTGCATGTATGAAGGTTTTTTTTTCTTAAGGAGTGCAAAAATGTAATCCAGGAAACTTGGATATGCCTTTAATAAATTATTGGCCGTGTGAATGTATGTGTTATATGTATGTATATGTGTGTGTATATATAATATATATATATAATTTTTATTTATATTATTTTTGTGCTTTTCAGCTCGTTTTCAATTCAGTCCTCCAAAAAAATCATATTTGAAAATATAACGCTGTGGTGACCCTTTAAAAGAGTTTGCCATATGTACAGATGTTTGTGTGAAGGTTATACTTTAGTGCTGTTTGCCCGCTTCCCGTGCCAGGCATAATGGGGTTTTCCCTGAGGATGTGTATCCAGTAATCTACTTCTGTAGAAGTCTCCTTAGTCCATACTTGTTCACATAAAAGCACTCAAATTAACAGGATGTATATCTCATTGTAGCCATTAATCAATAAACTTTCTCCAGTTACATATGACCCGTGTTCCCTCTAATGTATGACTCATGTATTGTGCTTTTACACGTATCCGGCCATGGATTAGTGCATTTGCTTCCTACATCAGATTACTGTTTTATGTAGATATGTAAGCAAGACTAATCCTTCCTTACACACTTTTTTTACTTTGTAAAAAACATTTATATAAATATTTCAAAAATTGCTTTTATATGGTATTATTAAACAAATGTACACATAGGTTTAGTATTGATGTAAATGAGTATATGTGCAATTATAGTTGTAAAATTCGACATCCCTTTTAAAGGGCACCATGGCTGTGAATATCTATTTCAATACTTGCTAGTTCAAGAAATGTCTGTTTTCTCTCAAATCAGCAATAATTTCAACTTAAATAAATAAAATAGTTTCAAAATGATTGTAACCCTACCTGAGGTGGTGGGGATCTGTTCTATTTCATAGCCGTTAACAGAACAGTGGGGTTGCGCTCTGTTCCACCTGGTGGTGGAAACATTTACTGCAGGCAAAGAACTATTCCATCTTCCGACATGGTGCAACTCGAACGGCACTGAGTCGACAGCGAGGCCATTGCTATGTTCAGTGCGGTCACTCTGCCTTGCATGGCCTCGGGCACGCCTTTCAATGCTCAAGGCCTCTTTTGTCTGCGCTCCTTATGAGCCAGATTGGAGGATGGAATAGTTCTTTGGCTGCAGTGAATTTGTTACACCACCTGGTGGTGCTGTTGCGCATCCGCACACCCCGTCTTGAAATAAAAGCCGATTCCAAATAGAAAAGGACCCTTCTACCACGAGTTACACTGTTAGGCAGAATTGACTTTACCTGGCTGCTATTTATTTTTTCAGGAGTTGTGCATTTCCTCTCATCTCCTAGAATGGTTAATTAATCATTGTTTGTAAAATAAGGCAACAAAACACATGGATATTCACTAAAAACATTAATTAATCAAACCAGGTGGGGGCATGGGGAGACAGACCAGAACAGTCATGTAACATTAATTTAAAAAAAAAAAAAAAAAAAAAAAAAAGCTATTTACAGGCTTTTTGTTGTTGACTTTGTAAGCTTCCATTTTTGAACTAATAAGTGTTGCACTGGATGCTCACATCAGTTTACCTGGCACTTACACTGGCCCTTTAAAGCTACTCTAAGGATCTAAACATGATATAATTTAATAACCAGTACTTTGTCAACTGAATGTTATTACAAAACTGTAAAGTGGAACCCTATAATTGTCAGCCCCTATTGTTGTCAAATTCTATATTCGTCAGCAAAAAAATGCTACAATATTTGTCCTGCAAAATCCGATATTGGTCCTGAAACATTCTATATTTGTCTGATCCAGTATTGATCCGTCCCTCAGGAACGGATTAATGACAAATATGGAGGTTCCACTATATTTTTTTTACGGTATACTTACATTCATGTTTGCAGTTGTATCTCTTAATCTGCCTTCCACTTGCCACGCATAGTCTGTTATCTCTTTCTGATTGGTTATCATTGTCAATATTTTCTAATTACGTCCTAAGGGTTTGGCTATATTGTCTGTCAGTCTAAAGCCATATGAAGCTGACAAGCATGAGTGTGGTGTTCCCAGAAATTAATTAATCTAATCCGTTACTGCACATTCACTGGTTTGTCTGTTTGATATGGCTTTAGGCTGAATAATAAAAATACAGTCAGACACATAGGTCCTCATTCAATTGCAATTTTGCCAATTGAAGAGGGCTCTATATAAGCACATAACATATTTTTTGAGCGAAGTTTTTGATTTTGGATAGAAGTTCAGTAACTAAAAGTTCTGTATAAAAAATGTTATGTGCTTATATAGAGCCCTATTCAATTGGCCAACTCGCAATTGAATGAGGCTCATAGAGTGTAATTAGTGATTATTAGCAACAATTGCTAATTAGATAGATATAAGTCAAAGCTACAGAACTCAGTAGATTGTGAGAGGAATAGCTCATCACTTCTGGCTCCTAACATTTTTGGTTCTTCATACATTCTCTACTGACCCCTCAAAATCAGTCTGGCTCACTTCATGGTGTGATTTCATTTAGTCAGGCATGTGTTTTAGGTACATATCCGTAGATGTGACTTGCAGGATTAATTCTCCCAAGGATTAGTGTTAAAGTATTGTTTTTTTTACCAAATCTCTTCTTTGCTTGTCTCTCTTAGGTCTTGCTCTGTAACCCAATCTGTTTAGTTGGTTACACACTTGCATCCTGGAGATTTTTTCGTGAGCGAGTGGAGGAAGAAGAGATTTCATTAATCCATTTTTTTGGAGAACAGTACTTGGAATACAAAAAGAAAATTCCCACAGGTTTGCCTTTTATAAAAGGAGTGAAAGTGGAACCGTAACTGAATGAGACGGCACAAGACGCATTGCCACTTACAAGGACGTTGAACTCTTACCTGCTTGCCGAGGCACGTGGCATTGAAGCTCCGTGCTGTACAAGGGATAACATGAGTTGTAGCCATTTTATATTTCTCCTTTACATTAAGAGGATTTATCAAGGGCTAGCAAGCTGCAGGCCACAATAGTGAGAGACTATTATCGGATTTAGCATCTGCACATAAATCCTAATCTACAGGACATTCTGCAAATCCAACATGACTCATTGTACAGAATGGGGGTAAATAATCTTATGTCAGTTCAGACACTGAATTTGGAGTCCTTTCAAATCACTTTTCTATAGAACTTTTTATATTTATTACCTACATACTATTGATAGTCCATATTCTTATTTCTATATCATTTATATGCATGAGTGTTAAAAATACTGGTTCCAAAAAAACATTAACAATGCAATGCTAGATTTCACAGTGAAAATATTCAAGGCTTTCTTGCTTTATAGCAAGTCATAATAACACCAAGCCTTTGCTTGGCATGCAATAGGTCAGGGGAGGTACAACACTGATAGGTTGACTTGATCATACCAGAAATTAAACTACAAATCATATTTCCACCTAAAAAAATGGGAACGGAAAGTATTATGTTGGTTATACATTTTTAGAAGTAAAGTATTGTGCACATTGTAATATTAATACAGCTCTCCAGTAACTGGATGTTTCAGTACACTTTATGCCCAGGCATTTTATTATACTGTAGTTTCTTGTTAGGCTTTTTTTATTTGTAACAATTAGAATTAAAAGTTAATACAACAGAGTTTCATGTATTTATTTATTAATAACATTAGCAGTAAAATCGGCGTTTAAAGAAAGAAAATCAATGTAGCTGTTAAAACTTTTATATTTGAACTTTAGTGATTCGTGGTCTAGCAAAGTGCTTCTCTTTGCCCCTTTAAGGTGGATGTGCCCAGTAGGCTGTCCTAAAAGGTTTTATAGACTTATCAAGGTTTGCCTGCAGGGAAGAAGGCATATAAAGGCACCTATCAGGACACCCCCCGGACACCTGATATAGGGTGCCGAGATGCAGCTCTGCTGAATTGCTAAACTTGAAATGTTTATTGTAAAAGCTACTTTGACAATTTCTTTCCAATACTGATTATATTGCTAATCAGTTACTAAATAACTAGTTAAACCCTACTGTATGACAACCATATCGGTCTTTTTAAATAGATCACTATATAGCACTGAATGTAGCACTGACCATATGACACGTGCAGTATTCCCTCATAAGCAAAGTATTTGTTCTCAGAAAATATAACATGACGTTTTTATAACCCTTACTGCAGATACTGATTTTGGAAATGATTGAGTGATTAATGTTGCAAGTTACAGGTCTAACCTGTAATTTCAACCAGAAAAACAGAAAGTTGGCCTCTTGCTAAGCAGTAATGCTGTAGAACCAGTGGTTCTCAACCCTCTCCTCAGGACACCCCAGACATGCCAGGAATTTGATTTAACAGTGTGTGAACACAGGTGAGGCAATTAGAGACTCGGTGGCCTGTTGAATACTAATTGCCTCACCTTTGTTAAATCAAAATCCTGGCATGTCTGTGGGGTCCTGAGGAGAGGGTTGAGAACCACTGCTCATACAAGCACTTTATGGCCATTTCAGAGTTGGATTCCCGGAAGCACTTTTATGATTCACGGGGCCACAGAAAGAGGCCTAAAAAGCTAAAGTTAAATGTATTGTGAGAATTAAACATTATACATTTAGAAACGGAGTGTAATAAACTTAATTTGATGTAGTTCAGATGTTTCCTCATACTGGGGAGCCTATGAAGTTTAAGTTGTAGTGGTCTAAAACATTTTCTCAAAAAAAAAAATAAATTGACCATTATTTATACTATACATTGCATTTTATCTCCCTATAAAACTGTGTGTTGCTAGCAAGGCACTAAATACAAATGTTATCAATATTATCAAATTCTAAAATAATAATGTGACCAATTCATGTCTAGAGATTTTCCAAAAAAGTATAATTATATTATTATCAAGTATAACATGCAGTATTGTCAGGCTCCAGTCTTACCATCAGACTCACTTCCCCATTACTTTTCCTGTTGTATATAACAGTATTTCATTTTAGGAAACAATGGTCTTGTTCTTATAACAGTTTTTGTAGTCACTGATGAAGCAAAACTAATTTGCAAGGATGGAAACCAATGTATTACACCATATATGAATCTTCACCTACATTTTGCTTGGCAATACCTCTTGTATCATTAATTATTTAACAACATTCTTGCAGTAGTTTATGGAGCTTACCTGATACAATCATTCCCCGTTTCTTGTTACACAAATATTTGTTATAGAATATCAAGCAAATGGTTTCTTATTAAAGAACAATTTTGTGTTATTTGTTCGGCCATATTTTGTTAAAAATTCTACTGCATTGTAAAAAATATCCAAATATTCTCTTGTGCTTATTGTAGGTTAGCAATTTTAAAAGGGAAAACATTTTGAATAATGCTGCTATGCAAAATTATACAACATTTAGTGGAAATGTACCACTGTAAGAGTGCCCCATTTCAACATTACATGTCATTGTTGTTGCAATGCAAATATAGTTTTTTCAGTTACAAACAAGTTGCAGAAAAAAAGCAGGGTTGTTTATTAATCTACATATGCTGTTACTATGGACAATCATTTAACTATAATGGCAAAAAAAATGCAAAAAAGATATAATTATATATAACAGTTTTGTAGTCAATGCACAGAGATCCGGAGGCCTCGTGTGGTGCTGTGTAGAAGAATAGGACTCTCCATTAATAATATAGATGCACACTGGCATTAATTATTCAATTAAAACAATTTTGTGTACTGGGATACACAAGAGGCCTGTGATATTTGTCAAACATAATCTGTATTGATGTATCTGTTTTACGAAATTTGAATTATTTTGACTAAATATTGAAACGTTGTTTTTTCCAGCTTTTATTTAATTACATACTACATTAAAGGACACTGAACAGTTAAAAAAAATTCCATACAGTGCATATTGTGTTTAAAAATAAAGTAATAATCTAGCAAATCTTTCTGCAAGCATATGTAAACATCTGTCGCCAAATGGTGCCCTTGTAATGTCCAGGATCTAGGACCAGACCATATTATCATTGATGAGATGAGTCATGAGTGCATGTAATGTATATACAATACACCCACCCGTCCTATGTCCGGGACACTCATTCTGTGTGGAAAAGGAGCAGTAACATTGAAAGGAGCTCAGATATGAACACCCTTTCAGAAAGTGTTTCTGTATTATTGCTTTTCTTTTAATCACAGTATGAATTACAAACATTACTTTTTTCAAAGTTATTCAGCGGTTCTTTTAAAGGTATATCTAAGTTTCCTTGATTTATAAAATGTTTGCATTCTTGAAGCAAAAAGCAACCTTTATATATGCGGCACATTTTATTTTTATTATCTAAAAATTCCTCTGATTATGTTGATGCCGCCTGGGGTGTACACAGGCAACGTGATCCCCTTAATCAGCATGCAGCATTAGGGGACAGATTTTAACCCATTATTCACATGCTGTGTCTTCCTCAGCTAATGTGAGAGCAGTGATGTCAGCCCCTAAGTCACTGCTGGGATGTGACTCGCCCACCTGCTTCCTGTCTCTGCTGTGCTTCTGCCATAGCGCCTTCTAACATGTGCCACACTACATGTCCCAGGCTGCTTTGCAGCACAAACCGGAACCCCAGAGTTTTATTCCAATTTAGCTAACATCTGCTTTCTTCCTGATTGGCAAAAATGAAATATGAATTTTATGCTAATTTAGTCTGGGTTTGGAGGGGGTGTTAACTCTAATTTTCAACTGTCAGAAATTGCAAGGTATTTTGCTAACTTCAAGGTCAGTGTTTACATGTTTATTTTGGTATTTTTTCATTTAAAAAATGGTTTTCATACACTATTAATTCTCCTCTATCAAAAAATGCCTTCATAATCCAGGAAACTTAGATACGCCTTCAATGGGCCTCTGAATTTATTTTTTCTTTGATTTAAAAGAGAGTGTTTCACGCTTCCCACCACGTAGGGTCAAGGCAAAACAACCGGTCCAAATATCCCCATAACCTAGGACAGGGCGTGGCAAACCTGGGCGTCAGTGTCTTCAATGTTTTATTCTATATGTATTTCTACATATATACTGTTCTTTGATTTGTAAAAATACTGCTTGGTGTGTGATCGATAACCTGTCTGGGTTCTAAGTTTGACCTGTAATTTGTCAGCCCATGATCTAGGATGTTTACCTAGAAGTACTTATCTTCAAAGTATACTTTCAGTGGCTCTTTAAAGTTGGCCAAATACCCTCTTATAAAGTAAATGTGTTCTGCTTCTACATTTGTACAATAAAGGACAAGAGAATACATTTATTTTTTGTCAGACCTTACAGTAATAATTTAAGTTTTTTGTTTTTTTCTAAATTTAAAAAAATGTTTCTTCAGTTGTCTTATGTTGATGAATTTAAGTGACTTGATTTTATCGTGTCCCTTTGATATGAGCAGGTCTAACCAGGATAAAACGGTTTTGGGGCTTGGGGTATACTTGTAGATGTTAAAGGGGAATTGTTTGTGTAACACTGTTTGATATAAAACTGGAGATTTAGGATTATTATAAAATAGACGCTGCAATGGGATGATTATTCTTGGTGGAATTAGTCTTTGAGAGAGAGCACCTTCGTTATTGGCTCTATAATTTGCACATACAATAGAAATCTTGGGCATTGGTAGAGATGTTTTAAAAAAAAAGAAAAAGAAAAGAGAAACACACATTTTTAATATGTGAGTATATTTAAAAATGTTTTAAATGTGTCTTTTTTTTATTTATTTTTTTATAACATACATGCTATTTCTGAATAAACTGCATTGAATGTATAAATAGTGGGGTATATGCCAGTCAGCCATGAGCAGTATTAAATAACTCCATGTTTCAGCCAATAAAACATACAGTGGCATGACTGGAGCATTTCTTGCAAATTTACACATGCTCATTAAAATGCATAATATGTTTGTTTGGAGTTCCATGTCCCAAATTTCTAATTAAGATTTCATCAGCTACATCAAAGAAAGTAAGATTTTGTACACCTTTTTATCAATTACTCCTTTGTTTATACAGTTTATTCTATCATCTCTGATAATACAGTATAACTGCTTCACTGAATGCAAGTTCCAAAAAGTATTCTGAGATATGAAGAAAATTAAGATAATGTATGAAAGATTTCTATGTAACATTTGCATTCGAATTTTGTACTATCCTAAAAATAAGCAACTGTACTAAGGAACACAATACACTCAAATGAATTAATCACTGCCATTGCTGAATTATATCTGCAGAACAGTTATCCATTTAGGTGTACACGTTTTGTATATCTGACAACATATCTATCCACATGTTAATGTTTTGTAAATGTTAATGTACTTTGAGATTATAGGTTTCCTCATTTTAAATAATAGCTGAATTATCCGTTAAATAAAAACGCTGATTTATTTTTTTAACTGAATCAAACTGAATTTGTGATTTGTTTGTGGGGAGAGAAAATGCTGTTCTTTAAAAAAAAAAAATGTGAATAGTATGTTTCCTTATATATCATAGGATGTACTGGACCATGCAGCAGCAGGATATTATTTTTATTAACTTTTATTTGTAATGCGCCAACATATTCAGTAGCGCTGTACACGGTATAAGAACAAGGTAATCTACAACGTTAACAAACTGCAGAAAATGGTGGACCCGGTTTTGAGCTTCGCATCTTGGAAAAAGTGCTTTTTCCAAAGCACCCTACAAAATTGGAAACTTGCTACTTATATTTTAAAGGGTATGGAAGAGGCAGAAACATGGGGAGGAGCAGATAAGGGATAGCAAGGTTAGGAAGAAAATGAGTTTACAGGAAGTTTTGAAAAGGTTATTCTTTAGTTGGAGAAGGAAGGGATCTGATGTAAAGTGAATGGCACAATTATGTAATATGGTATTTGCCCCTAGTGAACAGATAATGTAACCTACAGATGGGCATGTCAGACACACAGTTTAAGCACAGCTTGAGTAAAACTACCTCATGGGAAAATAAGAGAAGTGGACAGCATGAGAAGTGATATGGTTATGTTGGAGACAAGACGAGGAAAAGTTGAAAAGAGCCTGAGGAAAATGTGGATATGAGGAAGAATGTGGCACAAGGAAACATTGTGTAAAGGGTTAATAGGAATAGTTAGCAGGTTATGCTAATTGATCAGGTGTAGAAGATTTGTGCCTCAGTTGGGTGAGGGGCAGGAAGGGGACTGCAGCAAAGAGTCAGAGAGAGGGCAGTATGGAGACTGAAAGAGTATGGATATACAGTACCTTGCAAAAGTATTAATCCCTCGTTTGACTTTTTACTGATTTTGTAACATTACAGCCTCAAGTTCAATGCTTTGTTAATCTGAATTTTTTTGTGATGTATCGGAACACAATAGTCTAAGTTGGTGAAGTGAAATGAGAAAAATATATACATAAAACTATTTTTTAGAAATAGAAAACAGAAAATTGGCATGTGCGTATGTATTCACCCCCTTTGTTATGAAACCTATAAAAAGCTCTGGTGCAACCAATTACTTTCAGAAGTTGCATAATTAGTGAAATGATGTCCACCTGTGTGCAATCTAAGTGTCACATGATCTGTCATTACATATACACACCTTTTTTTTGAAAGGCCCCAGAGGCTGCAACACCTTAGCAAGATGCACCACTAACCAAACACTGCCATGAAGACCAAGGAACCCTCCAAACAAGTAAGGGACAATCTTTGATGATCCCCAGGAGCACCATCAAATCTATCATAACCAAAGGGAAAAGACATGGCACAACAGCAAACCTGCCAAGAGACGGCCGCCTACCAAAACTCATAGACCGGGCAAGGAGGGAAATTAATCAAAGAGGCAGCACAGAGACCTAAGGTAACCCTGGAGCCGCTGCAGAGTTACACAGCAGAGACTGGAGTATCTGTACATAAGACGACAATCAGCCATACACGCCATAGAGTTGGGCTTTATGGCAGAGTAACCAGAAGAAAGCCATTACTTGCAGCAAAAAACAAAATGGCATGTTTTGAGTTTGCGGAAAGGCATGATACTCCCAAAATGTATGGAGGAAGGTGCTCTGGTCTGATGAGACTAAAATTGAACTTTTCGGCCACCAAAGAAAACACTATGTCTGGCGCAAACTTGGAGCTGTGATTGCTGCTTGGAGCTGTGACTTGGAGCTGTGATTGCTGCAAAAGGTGGCTCTACAAAGTTTTGACTTTAGGGGGGTGAATAGTTATGCACATTGACTTTTTCTGTTATTTTGTCCTATTTGTTGTTTGCTTCACAATAAAAAAAAATAATCCTCAAACAATCCCCAAACAATCCATGTTAATTCCAGGTCGTGAGGCAACAAAACACAAAAAATGCCAAGGAGGGTGAGTACTTTTGCAAGGCACTGTAGCTTCAGGATGTGATACTTACAGCAATTAACACAGTGGTGTTAGGAGGCTATGCAAACAATGAGGGGGAGGGTACAAAGGGCTTCAGAGGTACACACATTTATCTAGATAAAGTAACTATGTCAGTACTTATAATATCAGAAATATAATGGATCTATCCCATTTCAAATTCTCCATTTGTAACCGCAGCAGTTGTGGCAAGTGGCCGCTAGATGGCGCTATTTTGCAGCGCTGCCAATATTTGAGACAAGTTGTAACCTTAGCAGGTTACCATTCCCCTAACCCTATCAGTATACCTAACTAGCACTGCTGGCAAATTTAAAAAGGGAAAGGACTGATATAATCACAATAAACTATAATAGTACTGGTATGTGTGTAACACTCCATGGGAGCGCACGCACATACCAGCAACTATTATTTCGTACAGCTGGCCGTGCGTGCGTTACAGTCACGCATGTGTGGCTGGCGGAGTAAGGGGGGACACGGGAGGAAAGAGACACACTGGGGATTGGAGGCGGGTGAGAGACACACAGGGGAGGGAAGGGGGGAAGGAGATCCGAAGGGGGGTAGAGACACTGGAGGGAAGGCGAAGAAAAAAAACGTAAGACTTAGAAAAAAATATATACGAGACGCAGGACTTAGAAAAAAAAGATACGAGATGCAAACATTTACAAGACTAGCGGCTGAACAAAAAGCACGAAAAACACACTAAATACACCCCAAAAAATTACAAAAACATCACAGACAGCATGGGGCAACAGCCAGGACATCTGTGAGTGAGGTGGAACGTGAATTTAACTTGATTTAGACTATTTTCGCCACTTGAAAATAGCCCAAGTGAGAAAAAAAATGTCGGCTTTAAAAATTTAAATGAGGCTACACGACCCCAGACCGCACAAAACACTGCAAAACGCGTAGCACTTTACACATCACACTACGACCTACAAGATACACTATTACAAAAGCTGGAAAATGCTCACGAGACGCGTACCACATTAATAACATTACGACTATACAATGCCGCTTTACACAATAAACCAACGGCTTTACCTCGTGCACGCAGCCTATTTAGAATGCGCACTTCAAACATTCATTACACTTTATAAGCAGCACTAACACTCAAAATGTATATTCTATGCAGACGCAAAATACAAACAGATTGTTAGCTCTTCAGCCTATTGCTTGCTGCATATATCAATTATAAATAATTAAACTTTATTAATGTATTAATTAATTATTAATTAAATCATTAATTATCTCTTAACTACATAGAAATAGATATTTCTCACAGGACCAAAAGTACATGAGAGGAGAGGCTCGCAATGAGGCAAAGGCGCTCAGCGCAAGCCTCGCAGTAAGCACCGGAGGTCCTAGGGTCACAATGAGCGCCGAAGGTGCTCATTGTGAGTCATGCGATGAGCGCAAACCTCGCAATGAGCGCCGAAGGTCCTCACAGTACAAAACGGTTTCAATTATGTCTCAAACAGCATTCCCATGGCTTCAAATTTTATTGCCCCGTCATTTTTGACGGGCAAGTCGTTATATATATATATATATATATATATATATATATATATATATATATATATATATACTATGCCAATACAGCTGCACTCTTCAAGCAAGGTATCTACATAATTCACCTCTTTACATCTGTTGCTACCTTCTCGTCATATAGATTTTTATATAAATTTTTCTCATATTATATTTAAGCACATTATCTTTTTGTTCCTGTTGTTTTGTCAATTTAAGCTTTCTCTGATGTATAGTTTTAATTTGATGCACGTCCTGTGACTTTCTTTTCCTAATTACTCCAGCCCACCTAATTTGCACATCTCTGTCTTTACCAGTTTCCCCTAGTCTGTCTCACCTCTGCTACCCCTGAATACAGACCAGCAATCCCCTACCTCCCTACCTCCCTGCCCCACTCCCACCCACTCCTGGTTTACTTTAATTTATTGAATCACTCAAACTACTCACACCTGATCTATCAACTGCACAGGATTACTATCCCTACTTACTCCTCTTAGATTACTCTCCTAGCCACTATGTTCTCTTCTTCACTTTAAGCTCCAGCATTATTCTCAGACCATCCTCCTCATTTGCTCCGCATTATCAGCCTTATTAAATTGCGATTTGACCAATTGAATAGGGCTTTATATAAGCACAGAGCATATTTTTTACACAAGTTTTTAGTTAGTGAAGACCTTGCTTTTGGATGGAAGTTCACTAACTAAAAACTTCTGTGAAAAAAATATGCTATGTGCTTAAATAGAGCCCTAATCAATTGGCCGAATCGCAATTTGATAAGGCTGTGTGTCTCCAACACCATTAACAAATCACCTCCCCTGCTTTCCCCCCTCTGCTCTGTTCCCTCATGCTCCTCTCCTTCCTTCAATCACTACTTCCTTCATGTTCTAAAGACCATAAGCATAAATACCTTCACTCATCTCATCTCATCTCCCTGCTTATTTTGCTGCTTGGGTTATATCTCCTAACCCTGACCCCTCACTCATTCCCACCTCTCATCTACTCTACTCAGCACCAAGGCCATTAACTCTGTCCTTAATCCATATGTTTCAATTAGCTCCTCTATGTCTAAAATTTACCCTCCACCATTCTGAAAACTAATCCCTTCCAAGTTCTCACATCTTCTCACCTAAGCACACTTTCACACCTCCTTCCTGACCCTGCTATTCCTTACTTTTGTTCCCCAGACTTCTGCCTCTTTTATTCCCTTTAGATTGTAAGTAGCGAGTTTCCAGTCTTGTAGGGTGCATTGGGAAAAAGCACTCTCTACAAAGACTCTAAGCTTAAAACAGGGCCCTCCAATTTTCAGTTCTTAATATTGTTATTTTCCCTGTTCTCTCCCCTTGTACAGCGCTACAGAATATGTTGGCGCGTTACAAATGAACTATAATATATATATATATATATATATATATATATATATATATATATATATATACTAGCAACTTGCCCGTTAAAAAATGACGGTCAATAGAATTTTAAATGTGGAAATGCTGTTTGTGACACATTGTGATTCTCTAACACTCTGAATCTTTTTCTTATCTACAAAGAAGTACAATTTACTATTAAACCATATCAAACTTTGTAATTATCATGTATGGAATACTAATATAACAATCCATCAAATTTCTCTTAAAACGTATTTTAAACCATTACATGAAGTTTTCTAATATTCAAGTCCTATTGTAAAAAGTGTGTAATTTTTTTTTTTTAACAATACTAACATGAAATTGTTGAACTTTTTGTAAATGAGTCTCTTCAACCATGACAGAATGTTTTTTAACATACAAACTTTAATTTAAACTCCTGTTAAAACACATAGGTATTGAATCCAGAGGAATGCAAACAGTAAAAACCCCCATTGCAACTTAGCCAATTGTCTCAAAAGGGGAAAAAAATTAATTCCTTCCGGACCCCATTAAATGGTGATCGGATTACTCCCTGGATTAATACTTTCTATTTAATTATACATTGAATTTTGGTAACAAATGTTTCTGCTGCAAATGACATACAGTATATACTCGAGTATAAGGCCCGACCCGAGTATAAGCCGAGGCACCTATTTTACCACAAAATACTGGGTAAAATGAGTGACTCGAGTATAAGCCGATGGTGGGAAATGTGCCTCCCCCTGTGCCCCTCTGTGTCCCCCCTCTCTCTCCCGTGTCTCTTCTCCCCTCTCCCTTCCCTGTGTCTCTTCCCCCTCCCTTATCACCCTCCTCAACTCCCCTCCTCATTCTCAACCTCCCTCCTCAACCCCACTCCTCATCCTCAACATCCATCCTCATCCTCAACCTCCCCCCTCAACCCCCTCATCTTCAACCCCCCTCCATAACCTCACCCCCACTCCATAACCTCAACCTCCCTCCTCATCCTCCCTCCTCATCCTCAACCTCCCTCCTCATCCTCAACCTCCCTCCTCATCCTCAACCCCCCTCCATGACCTCAACCTCCCTCATCCTCAACCTCCCTCCTCATCCTCAACCCCCTCCTCAACCTCCCTCCTCATCCTCAACCTCCCTCCTCATCCTCAACCCCCTCCTTAACCTCCCTCCTCATCCTCCCTCCTCAACCCCCCTCAACCTCACTCCTCAACCCCCATCCTCATCCTCCCCCTCTCAACCCCCCATCCTCATCCTCAACCCCCCATCCTCATCCTCAACCCCCCATCCTCCCTCCTCAACCCCCCATCCTCATCCTCAAACCCCCATCCTCAACCTCCCTCCCCATCCTCAACCTCCCTCCTCATCCTCAACCCCCTCCACAATCTCCCTCCTCATCCTCCCTCCTCAACCCCCCTAAACCTCACTCCTCAACCCCCTCATCCTCATTCTCCCCCCTAAACCCCCCATCCTCATCCTCAACCACCCATCCTCATCCTCAACCCCCTCCTCACCCCCCCTCAACCTCAACCCCCCTCCTCAACCTCCCTCCTCCTCATCAACCCCCTCCTCAACCCCCCATCCTCAACCCCCCCCCCCCCCCCCCCATCCTCATATACGGTAAATCTTTTTTAACATTTAATAAATTAATTTTGCCAACTTTTTAACATACAATGCTAATAATGCCAACATTAACATAAGATACTAACATTTAACCTTAATTTATTTTAAACTATATTGAGCTTGAATATTGAATCCACAGGAAGGCAGGTTTCAATAATTTAACTTTGTAAATTTGTTTGACTCCATTAACTGGATCAATCTATATATCATGCATCATTTTAATTTGTAAAGAACTGATGATGCTGCTACTAACATTAAACCTTAATTACAAAGAATGCATAGACTTATCAGTCCTTTTCAAACATATTTTTAAGCTTACACACCTGTATGAAACATATTACATTTTAAACAATTTCTAAAACGTATTGTTTTGTGGAACCAATCATGTCTAAACTGACTTACAAGACATTCCAATTTTTTTATTTTCCTTAAAACTGTTTTCCTTTCAAAGAGCACAGCAGCCTTTTATTTCTGTATATGTGATGTAAGTCCTTTTTTTTTTTCTTTCTTCCTTTTGTGTTGGTTATTACTGTATTTTTCTGAAATTGTTGACATATTTTTGTAACTGAAATAGTGTTCCACTAAGAAGAGGGCAATTGACCTTTAATTTCTTCCTTCAAATGAAACCACTATTATCTGTGATTACAAAACCTTGTAGTACCCAATATATTTTGTAAAAATACGGGGAATGTGTGTAGTAGATCACCCTGGCTTGTCTTCAACTGAAACTTTAATTGCATCTGGATTTGTGCACCTTGAAAGAGCAACATAGAGTTGTCCATGTGCAAAAACAGGTTCTTGTAAAAAATATACCCACAGACTTAAAAGTTTGTCCTTGGGATTTATTGATGGTTATGGCAAATGACATGATAACTGGAAAATATCTCCTTTGAAGAACAAAAGGCAAACCACTCTCACTTGGAGCTAAAACAATTCTTGGTATAAAAACTCGTTCACCTTTATGGGTCCCAGTCATAATTTCTGCTTGTATAAAATGATCTTTTAACTTGTGCACAATTAATCTGGTCCCATTACAAAGTCCTTTTTTTGGATTCATATTTCTCAATAACATGAGCCCTTTTTTTCAATTGCAAAACATGTGGTTGCGTTCCAGATGGGGTTAAAGAATTAATACATTTGATACTAAAATTCGATGCACTGTCTTTATCATCAGCCAGAACTGAATCTGCACTGTAATAATTATTTTGTGGTGCGTTGATGAATTTAAAAAATTTGTTATTTAGATTCAAGGCATCTATATTTTTTGACGTTAATATTACTTTGTTTGCAATGTCTGAGTAATCGTCGTTATTCAGAGTGTTTAGAAAGATTGCTGATATGAGTGATTCCTTGCAAACAATTTGTGATGGAATTTCAATGGTATAATTGGGTAAATCATGTATTTGTGGATGTTTTCCTTCTCCAATTTGAATGAGCCAATCATTGAATAAATTTTGGCCGTCAGGTCTCTCACTTGGAGCTAAAACAATTCTTGGTATAAAAACTTGTTCACCTTTATGGGTCCCAGTCATAATTTCTGCTTGTATAAAATGATCTTTTAACTTGTGCACAATTAATCTGGTCCCATTACAAAGTCCTTTTTTTGGATTCATATTTCTCAATAACATGACAATTGACCCTTCAATTGCAAAACATGTAGTGGCATTCCAGATGGGGTTAAAGAATGAATAAATTCGATACTAAAATTCGATTCACTGTCTTTATCATCAGCCAGAACTGAATCTGCACTGTAATAATTCTTTATAGGCATCTATACTTTTTTATGTTAATATCACTTTGTTTGCAATGTCTTAGTACTCGTCATTATTCAGAGAGTTTAGAAAGATTGCTGATATGATTGATTCCTTGCAAACCATTTGTGATGGAATTTCAATGGTATCATTGGGTAAATCATGTATTGATACATGTTTCAATGTTCTATTTCCATGTGGCACAACAGGTAATGTTTGCCTAAAATCTCCTCCTAACAGCATCACCTTTCCACCAAATGGCAAATTATTATCCATCACTTCTTTTAAGAATCTATCAATACATTGCAAAGCATGACATGACATCATTGTTGCCTCGTCTATGATAATTACATTTTATATTTTTTATTTTTTGCTTGTAAAGAAATCAGTCGAATATCTGACACTGATGTTTCCAAAATATTGCATCTAACACGAACTTTACTATTGGGATAACTAAATTGTAATTTTGGTTCCCATGCAGGTTCACCATTTGGAAAGAAAATGGGATTGTCATTGGATCAAAATTAGAACTTAATATATTTATGTTTATAAATAAAACGTTGTTCTTCATTGCGTGGATATATTCTAATATCCTGCTGAAAAGGTGGTTCACAATCTTCATTTTTAAAAACCATGGCAACCTCATTGACTGTTGGTAAATTATACCGTCTTTGATCAGTGTTGCGATCTCTTTTTAACACCATATTTACTCTTAGCGTTGTCAATTGATGTATTTGAGCATGTTCCTGTTGTTTTTTTTCAAGCTGTGCTAATTGTTTGTATGCTTGACTGTATGGGTTGTTGGCCAATATTTTATCCAGCTGTTCAAAGACTATGCGCAAGCACTGTTTATTTTCTGCAAGCGTCATTATTTGTTCAACAGCTTCCATTGTATCTAAGACATATAACTGTGCAACTTTAGTTTGCTCTCCTTCTTGTGGGTGTAAATGTGAAGTTCGGTGGTAAAATTGTCCTTGAACTCTAAAACAGTAAGGACCATGTCCTGGGACATTTTCGGCTAATGTGGCACCCATTAAAGCAAATTAAATTGCACTATTCTAAGACCTTATGGTTTTTTTAAAATTTGTATAGTTTGGAAATGTTGGATCGCTCATGATACTTTGTAAGTAATCTTGAAATGGGTGTCTTTGTGGAAGTCTTACCTTTCCTTTCTGACAGCAACTAATGAAATCTCCCTCAGTTGGTCTTTCCTTTAGAAAATGATAGGCCCCACAAAACTGACAAACAACATTAAGTAATCCACAATAATGAGTGTCTACTTGTAGTGCTCTACTAAACACATTCTCATGCACTTCCTCAACATAGATATCACTACAACTTTCTATATCTACATTGGTGTCGTGTCTGAACATTGGTGTCAGTAGGCAATATAGTATCATTGGGCAATGGTTCACAGACAGGTTTTAGTTTACATTTTCGTTTCTTTGAAGCCCCAGCACACTCACTTTGTGCTTACTTACTCATTTTTCTTTTATTTAAAAGTCTCTGTCGGTCTTCTTCTCTTAAGCGTTGGGAAGTTTCAGTTGACTGTGCATCTCTCCACCTTTGCTTCCTTTCCCTTGCCAATCTTCTTTTGCGTTCAATGTTTTCTTCTCCATTATACGCCATTGTAATCTGTAATTGTAAATAGAGATGTAATTTGTTTTTTGTTTTGTTTTCTGTACATATTGTTTGTAGCTGGTTTCAATCTAAAAGTAAATCGGATTAATTAATGAATGCAAACATTTTAAAATCTTTTTCTTTTTTTCGATGCAATAAATGAAACCATTTTTGTAGTTTTTTATTGACATACATTAAATATCAAAGGACTGCAGATATATATATATATTTTGACTACTGAATTATCAGTTCATTACTAAATGAATTAATTAGTGAATTAATCCAAAAATGGGATCAATGTAAAACCTAAAACGTTACTTATATTGTTATAAAGAAGATCAAATATAAACAGCTATACAAGTATAGATGTGTTCTAAAAGAATGTTCAATTTTCTTAAAGATGCAATGAATGTAGATATGATGTCTAATTGATGTTCTTTAAAACGTTACTACTTAAGCATATATATATCTTCCTCTTTTTTTTATTTTTATTTTTTCTTGTAATGACCAATTAAAATCTCCAAACCTCCTTCATCTTCCTTTTTGTTTGTTTTTTGCAAAATGACATACTAAAGACCTCATTATTTGCAAGTTGTTGCAATCAATCTGGCACTATATAAACCCCCTTTTTTTTTTTTTTTTATTCAAACTTTTTTTTGGGATAGATGTTCATTCCCTAAAATGTTCATTTTAAATAATATGCTATGTGGCTATATCACTCCCTTTGAATCCCTAATATACTTTTCTTAATTAATCATTAAGTGTCATCAATCCCAAACCATAAGGGCATGGTAAAATCATATACCTGTGAACTTGGTGTTCTTTGTGTCCAAATCCTTGAGAATTCACTCTCTGTCTTGAGTCCGGTACAGAGATGATTAATCTGTCAAATAACATGAAAATAAGTTTTAATAATTGAATTCCATTCCTTCTTGATTGAATGTACTCTACGGGCCTCATTCTATTAGCGGCCGTAAAACGGCCGCAAGGCTGCGATTCCTTGCGGGGATCCCGTTACCTTGCAATTCAATTATACAGCCCCGCAAGGATCTCCTCTTACGGCCGGCCGTATATCTTGCAACCGGCCGTAAGCTCAGAAATCTTAAAAGTCAAAAAAAAAATGGAAGACAGCTCTGTAAAGCTCTGTAAATGCTAGGGGTCATATTGGGGGACATGAGGATTAAAAGTAACCCACTCTCAAGCTTGCACATCAGCCCAAACCCGAGTTGACATTAACTGTTTATTTTCCGGCCGTAGCGTGGGCGGGTCTGAGGTGCTCCAAGCCCTCTGGACTTTTTACATGGATATTTGACATATATTAAAAAATAATTTATTTACGGGTTAAGTATAGGGGAATGTTGTGCTATTTTTGCTAACACCTAAAATCACTTTATAGTCTCCTCAGAGTGCATGATGGCTTTATTTGAGCTATATTTTGTGCTTAATTGGTGCTAGCGGGACCTTTTTCCTGCAAGTAAGCAGCGGCTCGGTTTTAGCCTTGCAGAGAGGGTTCCCGGAGCAATTGAATTGCAAATAGGATTTTCTTGCGGCCGATTCTCTTGCGGCCGTTTTGATCAAAGGCTTTCGTCCGGCGCGAGCGGCCGCAAGGGATAGCAAGGCGCCGGCCGCAAGCCTGCCGGAATCCCTGGCCGGAGGGGAATAGAATAGCCCAATAGCTTGCGGCCGGTCCTTGCGGCCCCGCATCTCCTACGGCCGCTAATAGAATGAGGCCCTATATATTTAAGTGCTAAGTAAAATGTATTTTTTTTTCTAAATTCTTCTAACCTTATCTTGTTTTTTATCTTATTATTAATTAATATTTCCCAAACAAATGTACATAAATCAGCTGTAAGACAAATATATAAGTGCATGTGAAAATTAGTTCTTACTTTTTTTTTACGTTTTTTTTTTTTTTTTTAAATGATGACTAATTATTAATTAATTAAAATATTATTATATGTTAATTAATCAATAACTGTTATCCATTTTAGCAACATTTAATGAAGCCTTTTTTGTTCCCTAACTCCATAATTAAATGATATACCTGTCAAGGTGATCTTTATGGTGTTCAAAGGGTGCAAACGTCACTCTCTGTGTTGAGTCAGCAGCAGATCCAATGAAACTGTGAAATAAGATTGAAATCATTTTTAATATTTTGCTTCATCCCTATCAGTCAATCACCAGCAACACAGATATATTGGCATAGATGCAAAACATAAAAGCATATTCCTTAATGTATTGTTAAATCAAACCATTTTTTGGGGAATGCTTACTAATTATTAATTAATATATTAATATACATTAATTAATCAATAAGTGTTATCAATTTAAAATAAAACAAAAATTCCTTCTATTTTTTTTGCTGTACGAATATAATTTAATTCTATACCTGTCAAGATTATACTTATGCTGTTGAATGCCTGCAAACGTCACTCTCTGTGTCCAGTCAGCTGCAGGTACGCTGAAACTGTCCAAGAAGATAAAAATAATTTGTAATATGTTGCTTCATCCCTATCAGTCAATCAGCAGCAACACAGATATATTAGCATAGATTGAAAACATAAAAGCAATACTCATCAATGTATTGGTAAACGAAAAAAAATCTTGGTCCTGATTACTAATTATTAATTAATCAATATATTAATATACATGAATTAATCAATAACTGTCACTTATTCCAACTAAGAAGACTTAAATCCTTTTCCCCCCCCCAAGAACTTCATTTAATGATATACCTGTAAAGGTGCTGTTTATGTTGTTGAAAGGCTGCAAACGTCACTCTCTGTGTTGATTCAGCTGCAGCGTCACTGAAAGTGTAAAAAAAATGGAAATCATTTGTAATATTTGAATTAATCCCTATTAGTCAATCCAAATCATCACATATATGTCAGTGCATCTTAAAATATACATTTTTTTACCTTTTCTTAATCTTAGTCTTTACACATTAATACACATTAACAATAAGTAATCACTGACTAAATATAATATAAAGATGTAAGCATTAATATATTAATAAACTAAAGGCATTGTATACATTTTTTTTGGTTTATAATGATTAATATTAATGAATTAATTCAATAATGTACATTAATAATTAATGAATCAATGTGTTAATGTCTTTGCAATTTTTTGGCATTAATCAAGTATTAATAAACGTTAACCTTTTTTTTTCTTAATAATTACTAATTACTAAGTAATTAATTAAAGTACATTATTAATTAATTATTCAATGAATTAATATCTTACAAACAGGTTAAGCATGAAAGTATTGCTAAACTAAATCAAGCGTCAATTCTTGTTTCCTCAATTTTTTAAACAATTATTTTTTAACAATTATTTATTAACAATTAATTAATTATTTATTAATGATTATTAATATAATGTACCTTTTTGAATTTAATATTCATCAAGCAGTATCCTGAAGAGCTAACAATCTCTTTTGATTTTCCGGCAGCAGAAAATGTCCAGTCAGACTGTCATCACCTGAGGAGAAAGTGTCAATTCTGTGTCAAGTGTGCCCTATATATAGGCTGCGTGAGCAAGACAAAACCTTTGTTTTAGGCGGGAGATCCGCCATTTCACAATGTGAATGTGTAAATGTGTAAGTTAGTGTTGTAAAATGGCGCTGTTAGTCTATATTTTACGTGTTCCACGGTTATTTTTCCTCCTTCCTATTAGTATTTTTCTACCACATACGTGTCTGGCTGTGTTTTATGCGCTTCGTGGTCATGTAGCCTCGTTTTCATTTTTTTCTGCTGCCATTTTGTTTCTCGCTTAGGCGATTTTCGATTTGAGAAAATCGTCTAAATCGAGTTTCATTTGCGTTCAACCTCACTCACAGACGTCCTGGCTGTTGCCCCATGCTGTCTGTGATGTTTTTGTAGTGTTTTTTTCGGGTTTTTGGTTCGGCCGCTAATCTCAAATTTTTTTCGTCTCGTATTTTGTTTTGCTAAGTCCCACTAAAAGTGCTCCGGGTTTAACGGCTCGCCGCATCTTCAGCGCTCATTGCCTAAGTGCTCAGAGTTTAAAGGCGAGCCTCGCTATGTGAGGCTCTCCGGCAATGAGCATCTGTGGTGCTCATCGAGCTCTGAGTTTAACGGCTCGCCTCGCTATGAGAGTCCTGCCGGCAAAGGATACTGCAGAGGCCCAATAATAGCAGAATAGGAATTTAAATATTTTCAATTGGAAATTATAAAAAAATGTCTTCTAGTAATAGAGAAACAACTTTGAATTTACTGTGTTTTGGCTGTTTCTCAGTTCAAACGATCCTTCCAACAGAGTGATTTTGTTTTCATTGTCTAATTACTCTCATTATTGATATACCACAGAAATCACCTTCAAAATTAAGCATTTAAACCAGTATAATTAGGTAATTGGCTCATGAAAACAAGATCATTATGCTGGGAGGATCTTTTGAGCTGAGCAATTGCAGTAAAGATCTCATAAAAGCATGTTGAAATACTTTTAGATTTTTCAAATAACGTGCATTTTTCATTGAGAATTCAACAAAGTAAAGGCCATGTTTACATGCGTCACTGACCAGCCACTTCCAGACATGGAGCTTCTGCTTCATGTTGCCAGCAAAAGAAAAAACAGTGTTAACTCTCAACAGGTCAATCTGTGCAGATTATGGAATACTGGGAACACCTAAACAGGCCAGTTATGGGTTAACTTATGAGAACAGTTTTCCCCTGAACTTAGAAATGAAATCAATCACTTTCCTCACAGCATGCACACAGTTTGTAAACAGACTTAACAATTTAGCTTTTTAGCTGTTATTAGTGTGTGTGTGTATATACATATATATATATATATATATATATATATATATATATATATAATTTGCTCTAATGGGTACTACTTTGTTATACTGTTAATATATTTGGATAAAGTAACATTGAGTTTATAACCTATATATAATTGTGAAAACACACAATAAATGTTATTAGGATTAGTAGATATTAACCTTTACTGAAAGCACAAAAATAATTTCCTTCATTCTATAATGTTAGAGTGAGTTTATCTTTTATATATTTTGTATCAGTCAATGTAAAATCAGACAATTAAGAGGCTTTGACTACATCATACAATAGGAATTAATTAATATCCTATAATTTCCTTATAATTGGATGCCACAAGGCAAGTACATAGACAGCACTCAAGTACTCCTGAGAATTTATATAAAGATTTATCCTAATAAATGTAATAATACTAAAACAGTTTAGAAACTGGTGATAACACTAGGCAAGTGTGTGAAGAGTGTAAGCTGCCATTTAAAGTTTTATATTTTTCACTGATAGTGTTAAGCTGATTGGGTCAAATGTTTGAGTCAGTCACAATATGGCTGGATTCCAAGGCATTTACATTTGTTATTCTGTGTTCTTTAGTAGCTCACATCTCCTAACATACAGAGGGGTTGTAGCAGTAAAAGACAAGTCCTAAACCTTTTACATATCTATTTGAACTTCTGTAAGAGCACTCTTTCATATAAGAACTGGTGTTTAGGTGTAATTTCCCCCTTAAGTCAGCTGGCACTGCATCCTTCCTAATTAAATATAAAGTCAAATTCTAGGTGCAAAAAACAAAACAAATGTATAAGGTAAAATACCAGATCAGTCATTTTCACACATAAACTTCTATACATGTTGTGGGAAAACTGACTAACTGCATTGATATCAATGTGAGAAACTCTCTTAATAATCTGAAATAACTCCTTGGGGGTGCAGCAAAAGTGATCATCCCTAGAAGAACATTTGACTCTGCCTCAATCATAGACGTTAGTCATTTATGCAGGTGCTAGTGTAAGTATTTACATATGTAAGGATGAGCCTAACATGATTATTTCTAACTGAGAAATCCAGAGTTTTCTATTCGCACTTCTAGCCATTTTGTCCCATTGTATTATTTTTTAATGCGTTTACTGATTCCCCAAAACAATTATTTGGCAAATGCTCTGTGAATAAATCCAAGACTGGATTTAAGACTGTGCATGAGTAGACACTCAAGGGACAGTGTCCCAGTCTTCTTAGGGAACAGCTAACAATCTCCAAAATGCAGGGCTTCAGACCTTTTTTGAGTTCACTATAAATCTCTGTTTTAATGTTTAATATTTTTTAATAATATAGAGACGAAAGACTTACAATGGCTGATATACATGTCACCCAGCTGTTTTAATATATACTTGCAGTACAAGTTGCTATTATCATTTTAGTTTACTTAAGGTAGCTCATAATTTGACTTTTACTCTATGCACTTTAATTCTCTCTATGCAACATAAAAATCTAATCACAGTGTTTTCCAATTTGGAGTAACAAAGCCATATTTAATGCTTCCACTGAAAAGCTGTCATGTCATACTAATTGGGGTAGTCCTTTTTTTATAAAACTACTCAAGATCCAAATGTATATGAGAAAATAACACCATAGGCTGGAACCCATAATTTATTTATACAACAATATATATACTAAGTAAATGGCAATAACAATGTCCAGAAAATAAGTATAGATAGTGAAGGAGACCCAATTAAGGACACTATTTAACTAATTTATTATGGATTTGGAAACTTCAGGAGGGGTACATGCAAGTAGAATGCAATAATTTGAATGATGTCTGCTAGTAGAGGTCCAGAAGAATTAGACTAGAACTTCTGATTGGAATTTAGTTCCACCTATAGACAATTCCTAACTTTTCCTGGTGGACCATGTGGAATAGCGGAGGGACCTAGTTAGAGATTGACCAAACTGTTCACAAGTCGGGTTGTTTTGCATTGACCTTGTGAAAAGTATAGGTGAACAGCTCTAAATTAAGTATATATGGGTGTTTCACACATATATATATATATATATATATATATATATAAATATATATATATATATATATATATATATATATATATATATATATATATATATATATATCCATACATACATACACACAGTGCCTTGCAAAAGTATTCACCCCCCTTGGCATTTTTCGTGTTTTGTTGCCTCACAACCTTTCGTGTTTTGTTGCCTCACAATTAACATGGATTGTTTGAGGATTTGCATCATTTAATTTACAGAACATGCACACAACTTTGAAGCTGTTTTTTTATTATTATTGTGAGCAAACAACAAATAGGACAAAATAACAGAAACAGTCAATGTGCATAACTATTCACCCCCCACCCCTAAAGTCAATAATTTGTAGAGCCACCTTTTGAGTCATTCACAGCTCCAAGTCGCTTTGGATAAGTCTCTATGAGCTTGCCACATCTTACCACTGGGATTTTTGCCAATTTCTCCCTGCAAAACTGCTCCAGCTCCTTCAAGTTGGATGGTTTGCGCTTGTGAACAGCAATCTTTAAGTCTGACCACAGATTTTCTATTGGATGATTGAGCTCTGGGTTTCGACTACCTATTCCAACACATTTACATGTTTCCCCTTAAACCACTCAAGTGTTGCTTTAGCAGTGTGCTTGTGGTCATTGTCCTGCTGGAAGGTGAACCTCCATCCTAGCCTCAAATAACGCACAGAGTGGCACAGGTTTTGCTCAAGAATATCCCTGTTTTTAGCACATCCATCTTTTCCTCAACTCTGACCAGTTTCCCAGTCCCGGCTGCTGAAAAACAACCCCACAGCATGATGCCGCCACCACCATGTTTCACTGGTGATCTTTGGGTCATGTGATGTGTTGGGTTTGCGCCTTACATAGCGTTTTCTTTGATGGCCGAAATTTTAGTTCAATTTTAGTCTCATCAGACCAGACAGACCACCTTCCTCCATACATTTTGGGAGTCTCCCACATGCCTTTTCACAAACTCAAAATGAGCCATTTTGTTTTTTTGCTGAAAGTAATGGCTTTCTTCTTGTCACTCTGCCATAAAGCCCAACTCTATGGAGCGTACGGCTTATTGTCGTCCTTTGTACAGACACTCCACTCTCTGCTGTGGAACTCTGCAGCTCCTCTAGGGTTACCTTAGGTCTCTGTGCTGCCTCTCTGATTAATGCTCTCTTCGCCTGGTCCATGAGTTTTGGTGGGCGGCCGTCTCTTGGCAGGTTTGCTGTTGTGCCATGTTCTTTCCATTTGGTTATGATAGATTTGATGGTGCTCCTGTGGATCATCAATATTTGGTTATAACCTAACCCTGACTTGTACTTTTCAACATCATTGTCCCTTACTTGTTTGGAGAGTTCCTTGGTCTTCATGGCAGTGTTTGGTTATTGGTGCCTCTTGCTTAGGTGTTGTAGCCTCTGGGGCCTTTCAAAAAAGGTGTGTATATGTAATGACAGATCATGTGACACTTAGATTGCACACAGGTGGACATCATTTCACTAATTATGTGACCTCTGAAGGTAATTGATTGCACCGGAGCTTTTTATGGGCTTCATAACAAAGGGGGTGAATACATACGCACATGACAATTTTCTATTGTGTTCTGATCCATCACATAAAATTCAGATTAACAAAACATTGAACTTAAGGCTGTAATGTAACACAAAAGGTAAAAAGTCAAGGGTGAATACTTTTGCAAGACACTGTATAAATATATATATATAAATATATATCTTTCTTAACAGTGGAAAATTATTACGCAGTTATTGAATTACAAAGTAGTTACAGTATAGTCCTTATCAACAATAATATTGCTTATTAACCAGACAGAATAATGAAGCACACATTTCGCTTTCGTGTCCCGTTAAGTTAAACAAGCACATTTTTCTGTTTCTAAGTAAAATGACAATGGAAGCTAAAGTGAACATCCTAACACAAAAATTAATGGCCATATATCAATATGTGATCTTGTTTAATCAAAGGCATATACATCATCATGCAACTAGGTGTCCATTATCAGTGTGGTTCAAGGTTTTAAGTATTTAGCCCTTTTCGGTTTGGGACATTCTGTTTTAGTCTGTAGTATTCTTTACTTTTCATCAAAGTATCTTCAGTAAGAAGGTTTACAGTTCGATTATCAACCTTAAACTCCAGGGATTTCTCATGATTATCTTCCAAAAGATTCATCAAGTCATTTCTAAAGAAGAAAATCAGAATGATATTGAGTAATTCCAAGCATTGGGATTTATAAATAATTATGTTGTTTACTAGTATCACATTTCAATATATTAAATAACCCTGGTATAAATTGTTGTATTAGGCAAAGGTAGAACAAATATATAATTGTAAACAGCACCGCTATTAAAAAGGAAAATGGATAAAACATAATAATTGGTCTAGAGAACCCTAGGACCTCCTGCCTGGAAGGTTCAACAGGTGTTGATATCCCAAAACTGACGGTTTCCCTAAAAAAATAAAATAAATACAGAAAAATCTGTGCCCTCCTACCTGGAAGGTTTTTACATAGTGTAAAATACTCCAAATGTGACTATACACCCCCCAAAAAATGTGCTAAAGGGGTAAATCAATAATCTATATAAACACACAAATCTAAGTCTTATAAAAGGTATTTAAATTAATGAAAAATGTGTAGTGGTTGATGAATAAATGACAATTCACTAAAGTTACAAAGAAAAAAAAAGTGGGAAAGAAAACAAGTGGGAAAGAAAACAAGTGGGAAAGAATGTTGTAAACTTCCATGTATATCATTAATAAAGTTAAGGGAACACAGGAAGAAGAAAAAGAAAAGGAAATAGGGGAACTAGCCCAATCAGTATAAAACATTTTTAAGGAAAGGAAAAAACATTAAAATAAGTTTTGTTAAAAAGAACAATTGTCTGTTGAACAGCCTTGAAAAACAACAGATGTGATCCCATAAGTAGATCATAATTTCCTCATATAGATCATGCCGAGGTAATCAAATACAACACCCTCACAATACTGTTCTAATTAATATGTTCATAAAGTTATCTTAAGATGTTGGTTCTCTATTAAAATAGTGTAAGTACAATTCATCCAATGTAAAATGGCTTTCTTTGCTCTTGCCTTTTTTTCTTCAATATTTTTAGTTCCCCTTCGAGGGCATAGGGTTCTCTACCCCAATTATTATTATTTTTTGTATTTGCCAGTTTACTAGCAGTGCTGTTTGTAATTATTTAATAAAGTATTTTTTTTATTTTGGTAATATAAATGGTTAGCTTTGTAAAGAATTATTGTATTGAGTATAAATTAATCTATACAACATGCACTCACATGTTTCTGCACGTTTTTTAGTGTTAGTAACATTTTAAGCATGAGTCAACAATGTTTAAATTACGACAGAATAAAGGTATTGTGATTTAAGCTTTTTATAGTATATTGTTAATAATTTAAATGTTATGAATACGTAGGTCACATGATATATGCCCACATACCTGTTATTGTGTAGCTCAGTTGTCACCAAGGTGTCTTCACATATTTTTTCTGACTGGTCTTCCTTCATTTCTTTTGGCTCTTTCAATCTATTTGTTTATTAAAACAGTATTAGATAATTGGTTAAACAAAAATGACTGTAATATTCAAAAGCTTTATTATGTTGCTTGTAAGTCAAAATAATTTCATATGTAAGCCAGTGTTTAGCCCAAAACATTATGCACTCTCCACAGATTTTTCAAAACTAAAAAGTGGCAATTAGTGACAATATATAAATAAATAATTTTAAACCAAATGTACTTGTTACACTCTTATTAATCAAAGGTATATTATAAGGAACATCTGCCCCACTCAATAAGTTCCAACTGTTTAAATAATTTAATGAGCAGGAGCCATAACTGCTGAGGTCATTGATCAAAATATAGTAATGGTCTTTTTGCATAAACAGCAATCATTACCACCTGCTCAAGTCTCAATATAGATTTCCTTCAAATATAATAGTACAAAGAAGCTACATTAATTTAATCCCATGGTGTAAACTTAAAGTTGGCCAGTAAGTACTGAGGATCTGATCTTTTATGGTCTGAATGAACTGGACCTTTGTTTTTGTCTGTTTCTCCCCCCCCTCCACTTTTATTTATTTAAATAATTATACATTATCTCCAAACATGTAAATACTTTCCATTAAATAAATACATATCATTAGTTTAAAAATGTGATTGTCTAACAGAGAAATGTATATTTATATATTTAAATTTAACTAATAAAGTAAGACTCTCACAGTAAATATATTATATAATTCTTGGTCTAAATTGGACAATTCATTTAGCCTTGTATTTTATACATATTTTCCAAGATTTGTTACTGCTCACATAAAGATGCAATTACAAAAGCATATAGTCTAAAGATGCATTTAAATTATTGACATGATATAGTTTCATTTTATCACATACTTTTTTTTATATCTTAAACTCATGTTCTATTTGGTTTTTACTAACAATCAAATCTTGGCAAGTGTTTAAATATAATTCTCTTGTGTCATGTAATGTCCAAATCTTCCATAATGTTTTCTATTTTGATAATTAGCATCTCCACAGATGGGGTTTCCTTCTTATTCAATAATGTAGCTATAGTTTTACAGACTGCATTGCTTAAATGACTCACAATCAGTTCCTTATGCTTTTTATCTTTAGACCTAATAATGTACGTAAAGGATCTTTGTTATCATTTTCCTCAGTGACAAAATGAATGTGTTCAATATCCATGAATATATCAACATTCCCACCAGCAATATAGAAATGTGCCACACTCTACATGCACTTTTCAACACTGTGGTGTATCCTTTCATCCACTGTCGGACATTTGCACCACAGTCTTATACCAACGAAATATAACTTTATTAAAGTTATATTTTTAAAGACTGAACTTTTCTTAGCTTGGAAAAACAACTTTCCAATCTGTGTCTGTGATAAAGGGTAACCTTTCCTGGTGCCATTTTTAATAATTATTTTTCCGGTATTATCTTCACTGTCGGTTGTCTGTAAATAGTCATTGTTGCTTGGATAAAATGATTTGGCATGTTATACTTGCTAAGGATCTTGATCATGAAATTCAAATTAACACAGAAATTGCTAAACAAAAAGAATATAGTCTTTTCTTTCACTTGACAAAAAAAAGGCATTTGGCTATTACAGAAATTAGTCGTCTAACACTGTCGGTGGTTTGTCTCCTTGGCATAAATCCCGCTTGATCAATGTTAATTAAGTATGGTAAAACTTTGTTCAGCCTTACAGTTAACATTTTACAGAAGATTCATACATACATTTATAAGGAATATGGGTCTATACATTTTTGCTTTACTATGGTCTGCATCTGGTTTCAGAACAATCGTAATCTCTCTCTTTTCATGTCTAAATGAAGTACCATTAATCTCATTAAATTATTTTGTAAGCCATGGAAGTAGGATAGTTTAGAATTTCGTAAAACAGTATGAACCCAATTGAACCAGGAAATAAGTAGGTCACCTACCAGATATTTAACAAGCACACGCTACTGTCCCATGTAATATCAACAGCGATAGACATTTTTATTTTTTACTTTTATCTAAAATTAACCCTTATATGAAAATGCTAAACAAATGATTATAAATAAAGTTAACCAGAAATAAATATACATGGCCTTTAGAGCCTGCTTACCTGGGCTCCAAGCGCTCTTTCACTTTGGCGATGGAACGTACATAAGGTGCAATCTGCTTTGCAATTGTTGTCAAGTAGCTGTTCTCCTGTTTTAGTTGCTGTAAATCATGTAGCTGAGCTGTGACATAAATAGAAATGTATATTTGATCATTTCAGGCATATATGTGACTCCGCGGCTACATTCTTATACTGAAAATTGAACCAAATTATATGTTGGCAATAGTCAATATATTTACAACATAATGCATAACCATACCCTCAATTTTTATTATTATTAAAGCAAATAAAATAAGTAACTAAATAGAATTACGTTAATTTCATTCTAAATACCCCATTCCTTAAGCTGGATAACTGGTGTATTTGTCATAATGTAATGCTTATTAGGTGGTCAGGTATACATCAGTTTTGGTAACGAACCCCTTCATATTATTGTAGCATAAAACATTTCTGACTCAAGCTCCTGACCTGGAAATTATTGTTTTTCTACTTTTAATGTTTGTTTATCCTAGTATTCTTAATGAACAGTAGTACACAGAGAGGTTTGTGGGAAATATAGCCCTCTATTAGTTAAGCAAGTTTGAACTAATTTTGAGTAAAGAGATTAGGTAATATAATTCAGAAGACATTGTGCTGAGGGGAGGGGTGGGGGAACACATTTTCTACGATCCACTTTCCCTTAATTGGTATTTGTCAATTTTCTGCAAAACTTAAAAGCAAAATGTTACAACTCATAGGTAGAGGTGTGGGTTGGTATATCTGGTACAGATAGGCACTGCAATGATGCAAAAGCCAAGTTGAAAAGGGGAAGAAGATGACTTCACAGAGCTGAATTTTGGTTGGGGCTGCTGTAAAAAAGCTTCTAATCTACAATATGTTTTATCAGCATTTGTTTATTAGTAAATAAACATCCAAGCAGAAATTAGTTTCAATAGCTGTTAGATAAAGATTCTTGGATGTTCAACAAAACATCACCATCACATGGCATTACCTTCATAAATTTCCTGCTCATTTGCAACCCTCTGATATGTTTCCTCCCAGATCTGGAAGAGAATATGGAGAAATAGAAAGATTGGCCATCCAGCAAATAGTGGGCACACAGAACACTCCTGTAGATTCAGGCTGCAATGTCTGCTTTATATGGAGAGATTGCCATAGCAGCCCGTCACTTCCCATAGCAGTCCTTGAATTAGCTTAGTGAATATTCCCCACCGATTTGAAAAAAACGACCCCATTTTGTTATTATTTACATTCATACTTTGGGGCTGTAACTTTTCCAATTCTTTTTCTAATAACCATTTCATCAAACTGCATGAGATATGGGCTTCTGAAGCATTTATACCATAATATTATATTTCTGGTGTGGTTCCCTGGTGGTACAGTGGTTAGGATTCAGTGCTTTCACCGCTGTGACCTGGGTTTGATTCCAGTCAGGGAACAAAGAGGTCACACCACCCTGAAGCCAAGCATGGTTGGGCCTGGTCAGTACTTGGATGATAGACCACTTATGAATACCAGGAGCTGTATGCTGCAGCCCACTAGAGAAGTAACTGGTAACCCACTCCAGTATATCTGCCATGAATATCAAGTGGATCAGTATGGTTGCAGTCCATGAGGTCACGTAGAGTCGGACACGACTGAATGACGCAAACACAAAAAACTATATTTCTGAGACGTAGTCCCCTTTCTGTCAGCAAACTAGTGAAAGGGATACTGAACTCATAAAGAACATGTTTAAACATAATGATTATTTTTGTTTGTTTTTCTGAAATGAAAAAGAGTGCTGAAAAACTAAAAAAAACAATTGTTACCTTTTAGTCTCAAAGAGTGAGAGATGCATAACTGATGGATTCTAGTCACTCGAGATGCAGTCTTTTTTTTTTTTATCTCTGTGCAAAGACATGGTCTCCATTGTCAAACACAGATATGGACAAATCTAGAACATGCAGAGGAAATCATCTTGCCTGCTTTAGAGTTATTAGCTGAACCTGACAAGTCCAAATCAGAGTCTGCCAGGTAGGTGGTCCTGGTATTTTCAAAATATGTGACTGGCCCGTTCGTGACTGGCTTGGGAGGGGGGGGGGGGGGGGGAGGTGAGGCTCCAAATGGCTTAGGAATTACAGGCTTTAAAAAAAATACGGTTTAACCGCCACCATTTTTTTCAAGCCTGTAACTCTGAAGCTGTCGGAAGACCGCCAACGGATGCAAATTAATTAAAAAATTAACTAACTAACTTACTTCTTGATAAGTAACTGAACATCATTCAATCCGGACGGTAAATTAACCCACGCTGGTTTGGTAGTCTCCTCATCACATAATTTGAGAAACAGATGCAAAACAGAGAGACTATAACAGAAACCCTTCATACTTTAGGGATAAGAAAAAAAAAAGAGCAAAATGTAAGGATTTTATATGAGATATCTGGTAGACACTGGCATACTTCCACTAAGCCCCACAGATATCGCTACTAAAATACAAGTACAACTTCACCCCTCATCCTGTAACTTTGCAAATTTTAAACATCAGGATGTAAAGCCACTCTAAACGGACTAGGCAAGCCGGCAAGCTCAAGATGGGTTAACTGCACATTTACCGCAATAAATTATACTCCCTAATCTCCAGCTATATAAAAGTTGGTCTCCTAACTGAACACTTTCTCTTGGCAGCTCAATAGACTGTACTTTTCTAAGATGCTAAAACAAAAAAAGAATGCTTTGTCCAAAAGTATATCTGAGTACCTTACACAGTCAGAACCAAGACTTGCCCCATCTCTAGAACCTGGATCAGGCCAGTGGGACACAGAGGGCGCAATGGCAAACACTCAGCAGAATGTGAACCTGACTGACCAATCCTTGGCTAAGATTGATGTTTTGCTTCAGGCCCGCCTCTCTAAACTTGTGACAGCTCTACAAAAAGATATGTCTGGGCTTGGCCAGCGCATACACCTCTTGGAGGAGACCTTGGACCTGGTGGTCGAAGCCCAGGACAGAGACTGGTTGGAGACCTCCAGAATACCTCTTGTATCGCTCTGCTTGAAGACAAGCTGGGGGATCTTGAGAACATCCTATCTGTGCATCCAGACCATATATGGGAGGTCAAACAAGCTCAAAGAGCTTTGGATGGAGCTAGAAACCAGGATCTCCCTAGGGATCTCATAGTTAGATTTTTTAAACCGCAAACTAGAGACTTGATCTTGGCAACTACAAGAAAGATTAAGTCAATCTTAGGACCGGACAAGGCTCCTCTCCAAATCTATGCAGATTTATCTGGAAGCACTCTTGCCAAATGGAGATCTATGAAGCCAGCCTTGGCAGTCCCAATTAATCATAACATCAAATACCGATGTAACTTTCCATTTGCTTTGTTGTTTCAATTTAATGGATCCCAACACTCCTCACACTCTTTGGAAGAGTGCCTAGGATTGTTGAAAAAAACTAGGCCTCCTTCCTGAGGAAGAAATGGCAGTACAACAAGGTCCTTCAAATAACTCTGCCCTGAGCAGACAATGGACTGCAGCATCCAAGATTAGAAAATCCCAGCTTCCTTCAAAGTCTATGGAATTGCAGCAGGGTGCGCCTACACCAATTCTCTCAACAACGCAGGAGCTTACTTGACGGATCATATAATGTGATCATATAGTTATGGACTGATTCTTCACAAGCTGTACTAAGGCCTGTACAAACTTTTTGCTGGTTAAAATGGTTATTATCATGTTTCTCTCCTTGCTTCCCACCCCCGCCTAGTCAAAACATTGTGCTTGATGGGCTACTCTTAAACTTAGGGGAGGGCAGAGTAACATCCTAGGCTAATAGAAATTATGACTCTGGACCCCCGGTTATGGCAAAAGTCTTCTCATAAGTTATGTGCCTTTAACTTAGTGAGTATAGTCATACTTCAGAGATAGCTGAATATCATCATAAATGGCTTAGTAAAAGCCAGCAGTAACTACCCCTACCTCTTACACCTATTGTTGGGAAATCTCTCTAGTTAGGTAGACCTTAAGATACCCCCCCCCCCCCCCCCCCCGATTTTGCTGATGCTAAGGCACGGCACAGGAGGTATTGTTATCTTAGATTCAAGGTTATGCCTTGTTATAATATAATGTTAATTCTTGTTTATATATATATTTTTTTTCCTCTCAGACACCTGACTCCACCTGCTCAGAAATGCTGCGCTAATGGGGTCAGGCATTGGACCCGTCTCCTTTCCCTATCAGCCCCTGATGAAGGTAAGAATGCGGTCTACACTATCCTATAACACAACAACGGGTAATGACTGACTCAGATTTTACATTTACTTCACATAATGTTAAAGGATTCAATTCCCAATTCAAAAGGAGGAAAGCATTTATCTATTATAAAGCCTTTAAATCATCAATCCTGTTCATCTAAGAAACACACTTTATCCTTTGGCAATATCCCTGCATTCCTGCACAAAGAGTATCCCACCTTTTATTCCACAAGTCATCCCTCTAAAAAAAAAAATCAGGAAGGAAGCTATATTTTGCTTTCTGGGATCTAAACTTTCACTGATGTCAATTTATTCCCCCACCTTTTCCCTGCATAACTTCTTAGTCAAGACTCTTACATTTCTAGAGAGCAAAAATGTAGGGACCGTAGTAATTGGTGGAGACTTTAATCTAACACTTAATCTCGCCATGAACAGATCTAGAAATTTTGCTAGGAACCATTTTTTAAATTAGCTAAATCAGATCAATAAATTGTTACACAGTTTAGACCTAGTTTGATGCTTGGAGGGGGCACCACCCAGGGAGTAGGGAGTTCATGAACTACTCCCCGACCCACGACTTATACTCTCACATTCACACATTTTTTATTAGTTCCTCACTTATTGATAACTCTTCTGGGGCTATAATCATCCCTTGCACATGTTCGGATCATGAAGGCTGTTCAAATAACTTTGAGGTTGGGTCCAAACCTGGCCATACCATTTTCCTGGAAATTGAATGACCTCCTGTTTTTTTATTCTGCATATGTAGCCCAAAAACCTACTTTGAGGTCAACACCTTGCAGGAGGTTGGAGCTAGGTGGCTTCCGGTGGCTCATAAGGCCTACATCAGGGGCACCAACATTAAATTTGCATCATATCATAAGAACCATCTTTTAACTTGAGACACGAAATTCACAAGATTATGTTAGAGTTAGATGGCCTCTTATCAGATAGGACAGAAAAAAGCTCTTAGACGTACCAAAAACCTCTACTATGCTAAGGCCAACAATCCTGACACTCTTCTATCCAGGAGGCTAAAATCAAAATACTCCTAATTTAGAATATTCCAAATTAGAACTTCTTCTGGCCTCTTAACAGTAAGTAACAACAAAATGCAGAAAATCTTTTTTGATATTTACCACAAAGTATACTCCTCTCCCGTTAAGCCATCTGAACTGGCTATCCAGTCATATTTAAATAGGTTAGCTCTTCCCTCTATTACTCCCATTAATTTACTGAATCTTAATAAAAATACTGCAAGTGAAGAAATCGAGAAGACAATCTCTAAACTTAAAATAGGTAAATTCCCTTGCCCAGACGGGTTCACAAACTCGTACTATAAAAAATTCCCTGAAATTCTCATACCACACCTCTGCGCAATCTTCAATGCAATATTAAGAGGCAATCCCATGCCCCCGGAGATAAACCAGGCCGATCTGGTTTTATTCCCTAAGGCAGGTAGAGATCCTTTGGAAGCAAAAAAGGATTGCCCGATCTCCTTAATAAATGGAGACGTTAAAATCTTGGCCAATATGATTTCCAGATTTACCCACGATCTGATCCATAAGGACCAAACAAGCTTGATCCCCCATAGACAAGCAGGGGACAACATCAGGAGGACCTCAAATGTCCTACATCTGGCCAGATAATACAAAATACAAATGTGCATTCTTGCACTTGACATATAGAAGGCTTTTGATTCCATCGAATGGCATTATCTCTATGCAGTCTTGACTAGGTTTGGATTTGAAGGTCGCTTCTTAAATTTATTAAGATCTTATTCTAATTTTTTCCTAGCTAATGTGAAACTACCTGGATCACAAAAAATGAGTATCCACATTCAAAGAGGCACTAGGCAGGGTTGCCCTCTTTCCCCCTCGCTGTTTGCGTTAGCTATAGAGCCCCATATCCCAGGCCATCCATTCTAACCCAGGGATCAATGGACTTAGATCTTTGATAACAAAAAAAATATGAAAAAAGGACAAAGAGCATGCAATGGTTTTTTTATGCCTTTATTACATGTTTCAAAAAGTGTACTTGATCACGCTGTTGGTTTCCATGACAATTATACTAACATTGTATTTTGAAAGGAAATGTTAACTAAGATATGAATGTCCTTAATAAAAAAACTATTGGAAAAAAAAGAGGGCTATTACTATGTAATAATAGTGGTAGATTTTATTGTTATATTTGTTTTATTTTTATATTACATTACAACTACTTAATTGTTTCATTGTTGGTTATCCGTTAAAAAACGTAAGCCATCTAGCCGTGTAATTCATCAAATAAGTAAAATAAATGAACAAGAGTCTTTGATTTAAAGTTGGAGGATGTACATACAAAAAATCACAATCTGTAATAAATCCAAATGTAACCTGGACAAAAGAAATAGCCCCCAATCAACTTCGTACATAACATTATTCAACACATTGTCATGTTATGTTTCCACAATGCTTTTTTGATTCATTTCAAGCAAAGGGATGAAATACTAACCTCCTCAAATGCAGTCCTCATCATTTCTACTGATGAATATTCAGAAGCAATTTGTACGTCCACTTGCAGAGATTTCTGTATAATATTGCTCATTGTGTTTGTCTTGATGAGGGAATGGTGCTTAGTAAGATCTCTGTGCAGTTCTTGAACCTGGTCCTTCAAATTCTGGATCTCTATTTGTATAGTCTGCAGATTAAATATAATATGAGTTTTGAATGTTTGTTTCTGGAGATCATGTGAATGATCATATTCAAGTTGAGACAATAATCTTTTAAGAAATAGACATAGTGGAATTTTCAGGTATCCTTTAAAAATTACAAGTACTTTATCAGTTGCATGCTATTAAAATGATTTCCCTACAATAAACTAACACTGACATTTGCCATTTCAGCTATCAGCCTTTCTGACCCACCTACAGATATGCTAATATCTTGTTGATCATTGCCACTAATTACCGACTATGTCCTATTGCACTGGGCCCATGGTCTTGAGTGTAGTCTCCTGCACACAAAAAAGAGACCCAGGGAGCCTCTCTAATCTTTTTTTTTTGTGAAGGCAACTGCACTTAAGGAAATGGCCAAATGCCTCATGGGCTAATCAATATTTAATGGCAATGATCTCTCATTAACAGTAAATTATCATTTTTGTGGGTGGATCGGAAAAGCTTAGTGCAGCTCATCTCCTTCAATCTTCACACGGCTTTCCATAGCCTCCAGAATACATTTTAAAATCTTGACCCTAATGTATAAAGCCCTTAACAATAATGCACCCTCCTATAACTGCTCCCATCTCAAAATACTCCCCCAACCACCCTCTTCGCTTTGCTAATGACCTCATCCTCACTCCTTCAGGGATTTTCTCATACTGCCCTTATTCTCTGAAACTCCTTGCCTTGCTCCACTAGATTATCTTCCGGTGTCAAAATCTTAAAAAAAAATCACTAAAATGCCTCTGTTTGAAGAAGTTTATCACCTTCAGCCTTAATATACACAACTGCACATTCCTTTGAGATCATAGATCTTTCAATAGTAACCATATAACATTATCTTCAGATTCTTACCCTATACATGTCTTCATAACTGCGGCAGTGTTTGGTAAATGGGTTATCCTCTCCTTCGGCCAGCAAGACCTTTGTACTTATATATCGATGCATGGTAGGTTTACGAACAATGGATCCTGTGAGAGACATTTTATCACAGGAAGCTGCACATCCAGGCATTATTAAGGTCTTGGAGGTCTGACCACTTGAAATCCTATAAACAGAATTATTACATATTATGCCTAAACAAATATGAAAAGATTAATAAGAAACATTTCTTTTCAGCTATTACATGTAGACTTTTATGTCACATTAATAAAAGTATTTCTCACATTTTCTACAAAAGCATGCTGTTTCCTGATTACTGGCAGTTAAAGATCTGTAGAACAACAGACTTTTGCAGCCACAAGGGTCATACCACAGAGTTCAATTTTTTTATTTAATAACTTATTAGCAATAAAACAAGTCACTGGAGAAAATAAACAAAGATTTTAAAGTTTACAACTGAATTTTAGTGTTCCACCCTGGATTAGATCTGCTTCTCTCTATTTCCTATTAAGTAACCATTTGGTGGCAGTAAGTCTGTGGCCCTTTAAAAAAAAAAAAAAAAAACACTATCATTTCTAAATTTGCATTCATTATTGTTAATATTGCTAATCATACTTGTGGCAGTATTTTAAAACTTTTTTTTATTAACTCTTTATAGTGTGTCCTTTCTCCTGTTTGTTTCCTACCTTAGCACCATAGTTTGTCCTCTCTCTCCTAATGTTATTTACATTCACCCAGTTGTTAAATATATTTGAAAGAGATATCATTCCAAACAACGCACACATGCTTTTCTTATCACATATATAGTTGTGAGCAAGCGGGTAGTTGCCAACGCTGCAGGCTCATGTAGAGAGCCTGCGGCCCTCGCAAAGCCAAAGGCGCTCCTTGCCAGCAACTGCGGAACTCGCAACATTTACGGACTTACGACAAACAAATGAGACGCGGGACTTAGAAAAAAAAACATTACGACCTTGCAAAAATACGACTTTAACGGCTGACCCGCACGAACCTGAAAACATTAGAAACACGATAAATACACACCAAAAATAAATACAAAACATACCCACATCAAGGGGGGGGGGGGGGCACCCAGGACCTCTGCAAGTGAAGTTACACCTCCATTTAACTCCAAATCACAGAATTTAGAGACACCAAAAAAACCTATGCGAAAACGAGGCTACAGGACCCTAAACACGCGAAACACTACGAAAGACATACATACTTTCCCCAAAAGCCAGACGAGGTCCACGAACAAGGACGCAAAAGCAGCCACAGCCGCAGACCACACATTAGCCGCCATTTTACAACACTAACTTCCTGAATGTGGAAGTACACAGCTACCCTAACGGATTTACTTTGCGCGTATGCACACTATTTACACTACACACTGCACACATTGCTGACACTTACACAGCAGCTCCACAGCAGGGAAAACACACATTGTATGCTGCAGCAACATGAAAACAGATTGTCAGTTCTTCAACACAATGCTTCCTGCATATATTACTTCCAAATAGGTAAAGTATATTCCTTTATTAATGTATTATTTATTTCATTAACATACACCAAACAGCATTAGCTCACTTACAATTTCATTGCCGTCATTTTTTGACGGGCAATATTCTAGTTTTTGATAACAAAATGATCAGGTCTTCTATATAATTCTATACAGGTATAAAACAAAGCTATTTTAGGTATAGGGAATAAAACTGTATAAAGCCCAGCAAGGAAGGGGCAGGTCTCACACTTAATGGTTCAAGTGAAACACGATAGATATATCTCTTACCTTTCCGCAGGTAATGTAATTTATTAAATCATTTTAATTTGAACACATTAACATTTTTATTAAAATAAAATAATGATGGATTGTGTAAAATGTCAACACTTTATAAATACTTACAATATTACAAAAATAAATAATGACTACAGGTTTTTCCAAAGCACAAATGGCCCCTTTTTAAAGAATATAAAAACTGACAATATCTTGAACTAACCATTTTTTCTTAATTTAAATAATTTTGAGATTTAATGTTAATTCTATGTATTTTAGTTTTCTATTGTGTGGTTTCATACTGAAATGAATGCGCACAGTAAGCCAAAAAGTCTTGCATGTTTCTTTTCTGTTGTGAGTTTAATTGTATTGAAGGGTTTTTTCTTAATAAATAGTTGTAAAATACTGGACAAGTGATGTTTATCTGTGGTCTTTCTTTGTAGATTCCCGTTTATGGTTTTTGAAGAGGATTTTAGACACACACACACACACACACAAACACAAAACACACACAGCTAGCCCTTTTCTGTACAGTAAAAATCCCTCCATAAAAAATGCATAATACACTGAATAGACATTTTTTTTCATGCTTTAAAAATAAAAATGCAATTTGATTTCGGGTGGCAGTGTCCCTTTAAGGGGGGGGGGATCAATATTGGATTGTCTATGAGGACTCCTTACACTTATATAGTTTTCCTTAATAGTATATATGTTTTTTTTTTCTTTCTTCTCAACATTATTTGTTTCCAGAAAGGGAATATGGTGAATTTGTAAGATCTCCATTCAGTTCTATTGAAACTGTTTGAAAGTTAAATTTTTCTTAAGAAAGAATGTAAAGCTTATCAGCATCCAAGTTTTCTTCCCCCTGACAAAACTGATAATTTGATGCAATGGCAGTACTTTGCACCACATACATGAAAATAATATTTAACATATTTAACGCTGTGTTTAAAAACAGTGGCTTATCATAAAGTATTTTTATTCCAAATAGTATCTTATAAATACAGAGCTTCAGTGGATATTTATTGAATATTTTAGAATCTCTGACAATATTTATACTAATTTTGTATATATTCTACAATATATTTATTTTTATTTTAATGTTTAATTAATTTAATAAAGTAAAAAAAGAATATCAAGGGTACATTAAGTATGAAAATCACACTGCTTTCATTCTTAAATAATGTTCATGAATATTATAAATAAATACATATATATATATATATATATATATATATATATATATATATATATATATATATATAATTTTCCCAAAACCATGACAACAATAAATATCTTGTGGTAAATTATGTGCATTGTGTAAAAAATAATAATAAATGCCTTCCAAAATTGAGAATCAAACATATATTTTTGTACAGTATATATTATTCACACATATATTGCAGTTACCTTAAGTTAAAAGTCGATCTTCTCTGAAGTTACCACTAAGGAATTATTTTCTTTTTGAATTTCCAAAAATTAAAATCAAACTTCCATGAAAGCCATATGAATAAAGTATCTTTTCTCTGAGATGTAGCTGTACTAGAATAAAGATGCTTAGTTGTTTGTGACATCAATTGTCCCTAAATATATATACAGCCAGTGCAAGCGATGTGAGAGCTGAGAGTTCCTTGAAATTCTGATATAAATAGTGGCTGGCAGCCCATGTGCCTACCAGTACGACTGTAACTCTGTCTCAACACTAAGAAAGGTGAAAAATAAAGGGGCATGTGACCTACTGTATGTGGAAAACGTTTAGTGTCAGCACAATGCAGATAAAAGGAATCAAATCTGTTTGCTAGCCTTAGTTACCAAAAAAGGGTTTTAAGGACCACGGTATTGCCTTAATTAAAGGCGCTAGATGTTTTTATTAGGCATTGCTTATTAATATAATTTCAATTTGCCATGATTTTGGAACTCCCCTGAACCATGTTATTTGGGACTCTTACACACTGTGTTGCTAACATCAAAGGATATTAAAATGGACATGAGACTTGTTGTAAGGACTGTGACATTTTGTTTTTATGTGTAATATAATGTGGGCCACAATACGGAATGTTGTGGTTACTATAGGATGTTATATGTACTGTAATAATGTTATTTTACCACTAACTAACAGAGATACACTTTCTGCTATGTTTGTTAGCGGTACAACAAAGGGTTAAGTTTCTACAAGTATTTATATGTATATCTAGCCCCTCAGAGGGGCCAGGCATTAACTTCTCTGGCCTCAGATAGTCATAAAAGTTGAAAAGCTTGTCTGGATATTTAACCCCCACCACTCCTGACAGCAGAGTAAAACCAGAGGGACTTTGGCTAAAGAAAGTGGGGAGGGGGAGACGTGGGTTTATTTTTGATTTTTTTAATATTTTTAGATAAAGAATAAAGAGGCAGGTTGTCTCTACACTAACTGAATGGTGTTGCTGATCTGATTTTCCTGCTTCTCCATGAATGATGTTCTGATCTGAATAGCTGGGTGCTGAGCTGAATCTGATGTCACAACCTGGAGATTGCTCCTGTTAGCTAAAGCAGGAGAATTAGAAGTACGTGCACCCCACATCTCTGGGTTGTGACAATATTCAATGATTAAAATAAAAACATTCAATACTAAACTTTCTTTGCTAGTGCTGGTCTCTGCTAAAAGATAAATTAGGGACTTGGTGTTGTATAGAAGGCAGTGCTATCTATTTCAGGAACAATATATATATAAAAAAATACTCTTCACTGGGGACTTTCTGTGTTAAAGTTGTTTGGCCTCTTATCTTTTTTTCTATATTATTCTATAAGGAAAACTATCCTCACAGCTTTCAGTGAAACATCTTCAAAACCCCATTTGAAGCTTAGTGAGTCTAGGGCAGGGGAACCCAAGTTTGGTCCTGGATTGCCACACACATGCCTGGATTTGATGATGTCCCTGCTGAGTCAATCACCTATTCATTCATCCTGATTGACTTCAGGACCGAGCTTGAGTACCCCTGGTCTAGGGAAATGACAGAATGACTGCTTCTCCGTGATCAAGCTTGGTACCTAAACACCCTTAAAGTGGTATGTACTGTAGAACTAGAAGAGTATGCAACTCAATTTAGTGAGCACCACCAATAGACTAGCTAATAATAATATCCCTGTTATAGAACTTTGAGAATTTTGACCATCATTCCTCATTTGCATAAAGTCTGTAAAGTATGTATATGTCTTTCATGCAGCGCACTGCTCTCCTGTGCAGTTAATCTGGTTTTCCAGGAACTATCAGTTCAGTCAGTGCCCAATCTTGTCATACCAGGGCTGCCTGTCATTAATCAGTACAGCTGTGTACATTATTTCTGACATGGACAACAGGCCCAATCCCCAAAGTCAAGGGCAACTAGGAGGTAATACAAAATGAACAGTGGTAATTAATATCATAGCCTAGTAACTGACTAATACTCAACAAGTTCAAACTTTTAGATCTCCTATGATCCTCATATTATGTGAATTGTTACTATATATCAAAGAAAACAGTATATTACAGAGAAGTGGTTCTCAAATTAAATACTTGCAATCATGTTTTTATAATCAAGTTAATTATATGCACATATTTTAGGAACCAACCCATATAGAAAAGTAACATAGTCATAATTAAAGAGAAAAGACACTTGTATATCTTCAGGGTATCCTCATCAAGGAAATATTACATATCATTTAATTAATAGTGTGCGTGTGGAACTCCAATTATCAGATGACACAACCATAAAATAAAATTACATTTTATTAATTAAAAATAAAACAAAATAACAACGATTGAAACAATAAAATAGTATCAACTAAAGTCCCAACAGTAAATTACTAATCTATCATATGATAATTACTGTAGAAAAAAAATCTTGCACAGTTCATCAAAAATGAATATGGCACCAATCCACAATAAAGGGGATAACAATAATATACACAGAAAGTAAATTAGCATATATTAAATATACATAAAGAGCTAGGAAATTAAGTGCTAATAAAAATAGTTAACGTTAACACCTATGAATGCCTACCCTAATCTTTATGGGGGTAGCAGAACCCAATACTTACTTGTCACACCACTATACTAATACCTACCAACCAAAATCTACCCCTATTCTAGTAGTAGAACTGGGGATCCACCAATTACCCCTCAGGCTAAACCAACCAAACTAAACTACACTAATACTCCTCTCATGGGACTAAAATTAAAGTGCTTAGTGCCAAATAAATATACACCTTATATAGAGTAATATATGCTAATTACTAGCAATCCATCCATTAAACAACAATGTGTTCATATAATATCCATAATCATATAATATCTTGGTAACAGTATATATAATGCATCTTCAGTACACAAGGATCTTATATTACACATTATCCATACTTTATACAGATCCTTAATCACCAGTATTCCTACAGTGGATGTGTACAGTCCCACAGTGATGACGTCATCGGCATGTTGGAGCGGCATTTTGCCTCCAGCGTTTGCTTTGAGATATGTGAAATTATTACCTTTACACATCCACTATTCTTGCAGCTAGCATCACATCTTATAATTGTCAAACTGCTATTCGTCATCACGCTTTGTGACAAATCGCAGTTTGACAACGATCCGATCGGATAGCCGATTAGGGGACGCGCATGCGCATTGTGCCATGTTAGCCGCGCATGCACGGTGTAAGGGGAACAGACACAGAGGAGGGGGGGGCGAAGAGACACGGGGAGGGGGAAAGAGACACAGGGGAGGAGGAAAGAGACGCATGGGAGGGGGAAGGAGACGCATGGGAGGAGGAAATAGACGCATGGGGGGAGAAAGAGACACGGGGGAAAGAGACACAGAGGAGGTGGAAAGAGACACAGGGGAGGGGGAAACAGACACAGGGTAGGGAGAGGTGGGGAAGAGACACAGAAGAGAAAGAGACACAGGGGAGGGAGAGGAGAGGGGGAGAGACACAGGGAAGTGAGAACAGGGGGAAGAGAAATGGGAGGGAGAGGAGTGGGAGAAGATACACAGAGGAGGGAAATGAGGGGGGAGACACGAGGGAGGGGGAGAACAGACACAGGGGGAGGAAGGGACAGGGGGGAAAGAGACAAGGGGAGGGGGAAAGAGACACGGAAAGGGGGAAAGAAACACATGGGAGGGAGGTGAGGGGAGACACAGGAGGGAAAGAGACACAGGGGAAGGTTAGAGACACAGGAGGGAGAGGGGTGGTAAAAACACAAGAGGGAGGAGACACAAGGGAGGGAGAGAAGAGGGGAAATGAGACACAAAGGATGAAGTAGACAGGGGGAAAGACACGCAATCAGCGCCAAAGGCGCTCATTGCGAGGCCAGTAAAGTAGATGGTGGGAGAGGGGTAGGCCAGTAGAGTAGAGAGGGAGAGGCTCCCATTGTGTGGCAAACAGCATTACCAGGCTTCACTTTTTATTGCCGTCATTTTTGACGGGCAAGTCGCCAGTTATCATACAGTATATTGCTATAATTAGTGTCCTTGATTGCTGCACCCCCTTCATTGGCGGGAACTAGCTATCGACCAAAGTAGTGGTACAACAGTAATATATCATTGACTTGAGGATATTGTTGATGATATTGTCTAATGATGTTTTAACCATTTCACAACATTAGTGAATGATCTGTATTAGAGATATATGTTATTATAAAAAAAATTGTCCCACAAGATATATACCGTATTTTTCGCCCTATAAGACGCACCGGCAGATAAGACGCACCTAGTTTTTAGAGGAGGAAAACAAGAAAAAAAAATCTGAATCAAACACAAATACACTTTACACACAGATACACACCTACATTACACACAAATATATATATATATATATATAGATACACATACATACATATACATACACACATAAATATACATATATATATATATATATATATATATATATATATATATACATATACATACACACATAAATATACATACACATACATACACACACATACATGCACACATACACACACACATACACATACATACATACACATACATGCACACACATACATGCACACATACACATACATACATACATATACTGCAGCATTTGGGAGCCCTTGACCCTCCCTGACCCTCCCTGACCCTCCTGATCCTCACCTTCCTTCTGATCTCTGCCATCTTGATCTCACCCCAGCGCTTCCTACCAGCACTCCTCGTGTACTGCAGCGTTGTGGTGAGATCAAGAGGACAGAGGCAGTTTGAAAAGGTATATTCGCCGTATAAGACGCACCAACTTTCCTCCCCCAGTTTTGGGGAAGAAAAAGTGCGTCTTATACTGCGAAAAATACGTATATATATATATATATATATATATATATATATATATATACACAGTATATATTTATTTCTGGCTTACCACCCTCATAAATAACACATTATACTTTGTAAGGGAAAAAAATAATATATATATATATATATATATATATATATATATATATTTATACACATACATGCCTTGCAAAAGTATTCACCCCCCTTGACTTTTTACCTATTTTGTTACATTACAGCCTTAAATTCAATGTTTTGTTATTCTGCCCCTCTGAGCTCCATCAAGTTCATGTTCATTGCATCAGTGACCTCACCTATCCATCTCCGCCTCTGTCGTCCCCTTCTTCTTGTGCCTTCAATCTTTCCCAGCATCAGAGTATTTTCTAGGGAATCCTGCAGTCTCATGATATGGCCAAAATATTTGAGCTTCAGCCTCATGATCATACCTTCTACTGAACAGTTTCTCTTGATTTCCTGAAGTATTGATTTATTGGATCTTTTTGCAGTCCAAGGGACTCTAAACAGTCTTCTCCAACACCACAATTCAAAAGGCGTCAATTCTACGGAACTCAAACTTCATGGTCCAGCTCTCACATCTGTATGTTACTACTGGGAATACCATAGTTCTAATTATGCGGACCTTTGTTGATAGTTTAATATCTTTACTTTTTACTAGCTTGTCCAAGCTTGCCATAGCTTTCCTCCGCAGAAGCAAATGTCTTTTAATTTCTTGACTACAGTCACTTTCTGCAGAGATCTTTGATCCAATGAAAATAAAATCTGGCAATGCCTCCACTTCTACTCCATCTATTTGCCAGGAAGTGAGATTGCCATTTGCCAGGATCTTCGTCTTTTTAACGTTGAGCAGCAGGCCAACTTTTGCACTCTCTTCTTTTACCCCCATCAATTAGTCCTTTAGTTCCTCCTCACTTTCAGCCATCGAAGTAGTATCATCGGCGTATCTGAGATTATTGCTGGAAGGAATATCAACATTGATTCTGGCTTTGGATTCATCCAGTCCAGCCTTTTGCATGATGTACTCTGCATATAAGTTGAATACATAAGGTGACCTTGTCGCACTCCTTATTGGATCTTGAACCATTCTGTTGTCCCATGTTCGGTTCTGACCGTGGCTTCTTGGTTGACATACAGATTCTTTAGCAGGAGGATGAGATGATCTGGTACTCCCATCTCTTTAAGGACATGTCACATTTTGTTGTGATCCACACAGTCAAAGGCTTTAGAAAAGTCTATGAAGCAGTAGTAAATGTTTTTTTTGGAACTCTCTTGCTTTCTCTATTATCCAGCGGACATTGGCAATTTGATCTTTTGTGCCTCTTCCTCTTGCACATCTGGTGGTTCCTGGTCCATATATTGTTGGAGTCGAGCTTGTGAAATCTTAAGCATTACCTTACTGGCATGTGAAATGAGTGCCATTGTTCGATAATTGGAGCACTCTTTGGCACTGCCTTTTTTTGGGTTGGGATGTAGACTGACTTTTTCCAGTCTATTGGCCATTGTTGAGTTTTCCAAATGTGTTGGTATAAGGCAAGTAACACTTTCACAGTATCCTGTAGAATTTTTAATAGTTCAATTGGGATTTCATCACCTCTTGCAGCCTTGTTATCGCCTTGTTATCAGCAAGACATCCTAGGGCCCATCTCACTTTGCTCTCCACGATGTCTGGCTCCAGCTCATTGGACAAACTGGAGGTCATCACTGCTGTTAAGATCCTTCCTGTATAGATCTTCAGTGTATTCCTGCCACTTCTTCTTTATCTGATCTTCTTCTGTTAATTCCCTACCATGTTTGTCTTTTATCTTGCCCATTTTGGCATGAAAGGTGCCTTTTAGGTTCCCAATTTTCTGATAATTAGTGACCAGGAAAAGGCAGATGAGCTAAATAAGTTATTTTCTTCGGCATACAATAATAATTGGTTAACACAGGAAGAAATCCAAAAGATGTTGGAAAAAAGAAAAAAAGAAAGACTAACCAAAATAAATGTATTTTCTCTAGAAAAAAGGCGTCTAAGAGGGGATATGATTACATTATATAAATATATCCAGGGTCAGTATAAAGCTTTGTCAAGTGAGCTTTTTGGGCCAAAAGGTTTTCAACTAACAAGAGGACATCCTTTGAGGTTAGAACAAAAAACAAATCCACCTTAAAGAAAGAAAAGGATTCTTCACAGTAAGGGTGGTTAATCTGTGGAATTCTCTACCAAAGGAGGTGATGACAGCAGATTCGATAGATAACTTTAAGAAAGGGACTGTATTTATTTTTAATTGAAAAGGGCATTCAGGGTTACCCTGGTTAATTAGAGAGATAGTATTGATCCAGGGAAGAATCTGATCACCAGTATCTGGGGTCAGGAAGGATTTTTATTTTTTTCCCTTTTGAGACGATTGGCTATGTTTACTTGTTTTTTTTTCTGTTTGCCTTCCTCTAGATCAATTAACAACTAATCCGCATATTGCAGATCAGAGGAGATCATAAAAGGTTGAACTTGTATTTTTTCAACCTCAATTACTATGTAACTATGTAACAATTGCATGCCAATCTTTTAAAAGATGGGCCTACAACAAGTGGTGAGAGCAGTGAAGAAGTCAGTCATGGTTGGTTTGAGAATTTAAAAAATAAATTCACAGTGTGGTGAGGCATGGAGAGGCAGACAGTGCTGACAAAGAAGCCACTGAAACCTTTGTTAGGGAGTTTAGAGATTATGTAGAGGCTGAGGCTTTTATTCCCCAACAAGGCTTCAACAGAACCTACATCACTCAAGAAGAGAAGACATTGCCAGGGCACAAGTCGATGAAGGACAGGATAACTTAGTTGTTGTGTGGGAATGCTAGTGGGGGTTTAAAAATTAAGGGCCCAATTCAATTGCAAGCCCTGCTGCAATGTAGGCCATATGTGTGCGGGTGTGTTGCGGGCTCCCATTCATCTCCGATTCCGGAGCTATTCAATTGCTCAAGCCCGCAAGTTACTGGCCCAAAGCCGACTCCGTAAACTATGCACTGGTTCGTAGCAGTTCAGGGTTCCAGTTTTGAAGGGAGGAAGCACCTACTGCACTGATCAATGAAATGGGTTCTAAATGGGTTGAGTTACAAAATTTTGTAGACAAAGCTCAAGCAAGCCACGTTGTGGACTTGTTTAATAATAAAACAATATCTGGCTTCAGAATCATTTTGAAACGTAGGCAGAAGCAAGTTTCTTGATAGGTCTCTAGTGAAGCTCCTACATCAGAGACTCCAGCAGGGTTCATTGGTGTTAAGAGACAGATAAAAAGAAATATTCTCTGTGCAAGTGCCTGATATTTTAATGGAAGAGCACTCCCCTTCCATGCAATAACCTCTTTCCTCCTTCACATTGCCACATCCCATTGGGCCCTCAAGTCCTCTCAGTACAGGTAAAGTGAAGTTAAATTCTATTTTTATTATTGTTTTTTTATTTATGTCTGTTTAGTTTTAAGGGTTTTGTATTAAAAAAACAACACCATCAGTTCAAACTAAAATGTGACATTTCTGGTGTTCAGAACCGATTGGTTGAGGGATAGGGAGCCGAGACTGTCAAGTCAAACTTTTGAAATTAAAGCTGTTTCTAGCTATAAGACCAAATCTAGAGGGGTCGCCATTTTGTTTAATAAAAATAATACAATAACCGAGGAATTGGTACAGGTAGATCCAGATGGTAGATATGCTATTTGGATAGGTACAATAAATAAAGAGCTACCGTATATACTCGAGTATAAGCCGAGTTTTTCAGCACATTTTTTAATGCTGAAAAAGCCCCCCTCGGATTATACTCGAGTCACCCTGCTCCCTGCTCCTGCTGCTCTCTGCGTGTCTTCTAGCTGTGTCCACCTGGCATATGCTAATGACGTGACGCGCATGTGATGTCACGTTATTAGCATATGCCGAGCAGACACAGCTGGAAGATGAAAAGAGAGCAGCAGGAGCAGCTGATGAAGGTAAGAGAGGGGAAAGGGAGAGGGGGTAATTGGAGATGGGAAAGGGATGAGGAGGGAGGATGAGGAGGGAGGATGACAAGCATGATAAGGGGAAGGGAGGGGGAGGGAAAGAGACACGAAGGAGAGGGAGGAAAAAAGACACAGGGGAGGGAGAGGGGGAAAAGACAGGTGAGAACTTTATAGAGGGGGGGATAAAAGAGGGGCACAGAGGGCACACAAGAGGAGTCACAGATGGCACAAAAAGGGGACACTAGAGGGGAAACAGGTCACACAAGAGGGGGACACAGCGGGCACAAGAGGGACACAGGGGGCAGCGCATTTCCCTCCCTTGGCTTATACTCAAGTCAATACGTTTTCCCAGTATTTTGTGGGAAAATAGGTGCCTCAGCTTATACTTGGGTCAGCTTATATACGAGTATATACGGTATATACCATTGCAAATCTCTATGCCCCAAATCAATATCAACATCGTTTTTTGAATAAAATGTTAAAAAACATTGCAAAGATTAAAAAAGGTGCTTTAGTAATTAGCGGTGACTTAAACCTGATGTTAGACGTAGACCTAGACCAGAAGTAAGCGGTTGAATTAAAACCAAATTGTGATTAAATTAGGATGTCTATGCTGTTTCAGTAAGGCTTATTAAAATATAAATGATATGATGCTTGGAGGACTCTTCATCCCAAAGAAGTAGACTAAACTTTTTTTTTTCAAACCACCATAAGACTTACACAAGAATTTACTATTTTTTAATAGACCAGCAAAAAGTTAATATGGTTTCTAAAGTCGAGATTGGATTAATTATTCTCTTATACCATGCTTGTGTAAAATTATATATAAACAACATTTCTAAGAGTAATATAGGTAGAACATTCAGAGTCAATGCAAATCTGTTTAAATCGTCAGGTGATAAAAAACATATTTCTAAAGAAATTGAGGAATTCATTAAGTTAAATAAAAATTCAGTAGAATCGAAAAATTTACTTTGCGGAATACCTCTTAGTTTCTCTAGCTTTTAAAAAAATTAAATAGAGGGCGCAGCTCTCTCAGAGAACTCTATATTCAACTTAATAAGATTGATACCTTAAATAAATTAGCCCCCAGTATAAATCTTTCAATAGAACTGGGAAAAATTCAAACTCAGATTAGGAAGATTTTACAACTACAAGTTAATAAAAATATCTGGCTAGCACAGCAACGATTTTACCATCTTGGCAACAAAGGCAGTAAAATGTTGGCTAACCGGATTAAAAATAAGCCCTGCAGACAAACAATTTCAGAAATGTTTGATATTGATGGAACATTACAAACTAAACCAGATAAAATTGGAAAGTATTATAAAATCTCTCTATAATCAATAGACAGCTAAAGAATATGTTTAACGAAATTAAAAATATTGGTACCGCACCAAAAGAGATGCTGGAAGCATCCATTATCAGTATCCCTAAAGTAGGAAAAGATTCCGCTATTTGTACTCACTATAGGCCTATCTCCCTTTTAAACACAGATGCCAAATTATATGCGAAAATATTGGCTAATAGATTGAACCCTATGTTAAAAGATCTGATCAATTTTGGGTTTCATTAAGGCCAGACAAGGAACAGGTAGCACACGTAAACTTATAGATATCTTTGCTCATTGTACAGCAAATAGAATTCCTTTAATAGTGTTGGAGCTTGATGCCGAAAAAGCTTTCAACCGTTTAAACTGGGACTTTCCGAAATTAACCCTAAGTGAATTTGGTTTTTGGCGAGCTTGGTATCAAAGTCATTATGGCTTTATATTCCAATGTCTCAGCTTATGTATCTGGTCCAGGTTTCAAAACTGCTAAATTTATTCTATGAAATGGAATGAGACAGGGCTTCCCACTTTACCAATTGACTTTTTTCTCTTATCATTGAGCCTTTTGCAAAGAAAATTAGAAGTGACAAGAATATTAAAGGCATGAAAATTGAGGAAGTAACATCCAAAATGACCTTGTTTTCGGATGACGTGGTAATTACAACCACCGATCCTATAAACTCTGTTGGACATTTAATGGACGTTATTCACCTTTATAGTGCTATATCGTATTATAAAATTAATTCATCTAAGGCTCAAGTTATGACATTAAATATAGATAAAGTGATAAACAAAAAAATATAATACTTTATCTGTTTGATTGGGGCAACAATAGCCTTACGCACTTAGGTATAGAGTTTACACCAAATCTTAGAAACCTGTTCAAAAATAATTTTGGAAAAGTGTACTGTAAAATACGACCTATATATGACAAGTGGAAAAAAGGAATTTGTCATGGATGAGTAGAGTGACAGCAGTCAAGATCTTCATCTTGCCTAAAGTGTTGTATCTTCTTAGAAGTATTCCACTACAAATACCATATATAATATTGAGGAATTTCCAATTAAGTACAGATCAATTCATTTATAATGGGAGGAAATCTAGAATTAGGAAAAGGAAACCCTTAAGAGAAAGTTTGTAAATGGAGGCTTAGCAACACCAAATCTCTACGACTATGCAGATGCAGTGGTGCTTCATCACTTTCTACGTTTTTTTTAGGAAACCCAAAAGTGAAATTTCTGCAAATTGTAAACTCCCTTTCCCCTGAGCTTGAAATGAGGGATATAATATGGACCAAATCATTAGAAAGGAAAAACATCTCTGAATTACCTTTGGTGGTTAAGACCTGTGTAAGAAATTGGAACATTAACAATAAAAGTTTGGCTCCCTATCCCTCCTTTAATCCCGTTCTCGTCAATCTTCGATAAAACCTCTAGAAAAGAACAGGTTCGAACTTGGAATTGAGATATATTATGGATTTATATGAAAATAACAGGAGTAGATCATTTGGAAAAGTGGTCATGGAAAATGGTACTCCAGAAAACTTTTGGTTACAATATACTCCAGAAAAGCAGGGGCTGACAAGATAATTGAGAAGACACTTCCAATGCGGGAATTAACTACTTTTGAAAAAATATGTAAATTAGATGCTTGTATTTTTAACGTTTCTAAAAATATTGGGAATAAAAAATACTCTTAAAAAAAACTCATGCAATGTATAAATGGGAGAGAGAACTAGGAACTCAATGGGAACTAGAAGAATTGTTTCAAGCCCTAAAAATAACTGAAAATACTTTATTATGTGTCTCCTTTAGAGAAACCCATTTTAAAATAACTCAAATGTGGTACCTAGTTCCAGATAAACTAAACAAAATGTTTCCAAATAATTATACCGATAGTTGTTGGAGGGGTTGTCACAACCTGTACAACCTGAACTTTCAGAGCTTGGGTTAGACTGAGATGTGTCTGTGATCTTGTATAGCATAAAGATCTTTCTAAGTTCTGAAAATAGCTTACTCCAGCAATCAGGACTCCAGCATCAATAACGAAATCCTCAGATGAATTATGTGAACCAGTTATAACAGCGCATTTATTGGAACAATAGACATATTTATACCACACTCAAGCCTTTCTTATATGGCTGAGGGCATCAGTCTGTAAGGTATTACACAGCTGGTGCCTTGGCATGCTACAGCCATGCCAGGGTTGTAAACAGGTTGCCACACAAGTGCACATGTGGTGGCATTGCCCTATAATTCAAGAGGTGTGGGATATATGTATAACTAAAATTTCTACTATTTGTGGGATTACTGTTAAGAAAACTCGAGAGATGATCTTATTAATAAGATTTTAGCTATAGACTTAAAGAGATTATTATCCATATATTGATGGTAGCCAAATAGTTAATAGTTTTAAAGTGGAGAAAAGGGCTCAAGCCTATATGGAGTGAGATTAAATCAATAATAGAAAGGAATAGGCAAATTGAAAAAGACTTTGCAAAAGTCTCTCATAGTAAGAGTAAGAAAGATTACCTCAAATGGCAGAAATGGGATGGCTTTATAGATGAAAAGTAACAAATTTGTAACTATTCTGTGGTAATGAAGCTTTTCCTTAACTCTTAAGAATATTATGGATTGAAAACATAACTTTTAAATATGTGATTTTGTACCTCTTTTTATGTTTTTGTTTTGTTCTGTTTAATTTTGTTGTTTACTTATATGTGAAGGATTGATTTTTGTAAATAATGTGAAAATTTAAATAAAAAATAAATAAAAAAATAACTGATTATTTCAATTTACATTGATCCTTATGGGAAAACTTGTTTGGTACTTACCGTTTTTGGTTCTCATCCAGCATCCGGAGCGTTGAGTACAAGGTACAACTGTTTATCAAATTCTGCTTGGATTATTTATTGATGCCTTGTGGTGTATGCACAATGACATGTTGCTAAACTTTCAATTGTATCCTTGTGAGGGATAAATTGTTACTTCAACAATGATCACACAATTTTCCCTAAGAAGTATTTAAAAGAGAGCGCTTACTATAGGTATGCTTTGTTTTTTCCATGAGTTTTTTCTTCATACATTAGAACCTAATTTTCCAATTACAATAATTAATACATTAGACTCTCAGTTGGATACTGTACTTTAAAGAAAACATTTTTTTACAGGAGTTTTACAAATGCCAGGAGCCAGGTTGTTGTGCCACAAAATGCTTACAGGCACCTAGATTTCATCCACTGTATGTCTCTGCAATTCAGTTTTACCTGAAAGCAGACAGACATGACTGACTGAGCCAGTGCAGTGTTGGTGTTAAATTTCCCAGGTTCAGAACCGCACCCTCCAGCTGATGGTACCTGTGTGTAAGTGAGGAGTGAAAGCTGCTGCTGCTAGAACAGCCCTCACTGACAATACTTAGCAGAGCATCCTATGTACTGCTTATCTAGGCCTCATTTAATAGTGACTCTCAAGCAACCAGTAACTTAATTTATCCGGCACCTACCAATCCCTGTGTCACTTTTTTTTTCTAAACTAAGTGATTTTAGAATATTACTTTTCCTTCTAATTAGTCTGAACAGAACTGATTACTGATAAAGAATCTGGACTTGAAATGTTATTGTGTGGCCCACTATACTAACTTGTAGCAGTGTGCTATTTAGATTCAAGGATGGCAAAATAATTTACTTGAGATATAATTTTATTTCCCCTCTACTACACAAATCAAACACACAGATGCACACATTAGCATTCTGTGCTACACAAAGAACATTATGTATTTAAATAATGATTTTGTTTAGAAAAAAGGTGAGTACAACATATAGCTAGTATTTAATTACCTTAAAAAATCAAATATACAATGGCAATTGTCCATGTCTTAATACACTACTGGGATGTGTTGGTTTTCTTTTGGATGTAACTGTGTTGTTGAGAAGCTTACCATCTATATTTTGGGTTGAGTGCAGCCAATTTTGAGCAGCTCTTCTGCAAATTAATCATTTTTGTGTAACCCTGCATATCCCACATCTTTTTCTGTATCTGTAATATAGGGAAGAGCTCTTCTAGTTTTACACAAATCTCTCCCAATTGTAAATCTTTACAATATTTCTTTGAGAGTTAAAAGTGGAACTGAGCTGTTGAAAGAGTTCAGGGATACAGTGCATGTTAGATATCCCTCTTATGGTAGGAGCATTGTCCATTCCCTATGAGAGATATTACCATTGCAGTCCATAAAATCTCTTGCAAAGTCTTAGCTGATTGACCCTATTCACCATTGGATGGAGAGGGAAGCAGAGATTAAACATGACCTTTTACACAAAAAAACAATCAATATATAATACTAGCGACTTGCCCGTCAAAAAATGACGGTCAATAAAATTTGAAGCCATGGCAATGCTGTTTGGCACACAATGTTAAGCTTTTTATACTCTAAGGACCTTTGACGCTCATTGCAAGCCTCTCCTCGCGTGTCCTTTGGCTCCTCTCTATATTTTTTAAAATACTAATTATTGAATTAATTGAATAATAAATGAAAATAGTTTACCTTTTTCTAATTAATATATGTAACAATCAGTAGCCTGAAGAGGTAACAATCTCTTTTTATTGTCCTGCAGCATATAATGTCCAGTGGGACTGTTGCTGGCCTGAGGAGATAGTTTTATGAATGTCCCAACTGTGCATTAGAAATAGGCTGCGTGCGCGAGGGCAAACCATGGGTTTATTTGTGTAAAGAGCTACTTTAGATGCGTAATGTTGTTAGTTGCAAGTTAGGATTGTAAAATAGCGTAGTTTGTCTATGTGCTACGCGGTTCGCAAGCATTTGCCGTCCTTTCTTATAGTGTATTTTGTATCTCGTACGTTCCTGGGTGAAAGTGGTATGCAGTTGGCAGTGTTTTGCGCGGTCCAGGGTCGTGTAACCTCGTTTTCATTTTTTTGGGCCACCATTTTTTTTCTTGCTTAGCCAATTTTCGAGTGCCGAAACTCGACAAAATCAACTTAAATTCGCGTTCCACCTCACTCCCAGGCGTCCTGGATGTTCCCCTGTGCTGTGTGTGAGGTGCGTTTGTCAACTGCTTGCAGATTAAGGCCCTCATTCAATTGCAATGTGGCCAATTGAATAGGGCTCTAAATAAGCACATAACACATTTTTTAAAAATAAGTTTTTAGTTAGTAAGCATCTATCCAAAAGCAAGGTTTTCACTAACTAAAAACTTATTTAAAAAAATATGCTATGTGCTTATTTAGAGCCCTATTCAATTGGCTAAATCGCAATTGAATGAGGCCCTAAGGCATTAAGGTTTCCTAAGTGTTTGGAAGCTAAGTCCCGCGTATTTCAATGCGTGATCGGCTCATCTTGCTTTGCGAGTCTTGCAGAATTGCCTTGGGCGCTCATTTCTGGCTAAGTCCCGCGTGTTTCATTGCCTCCACTGCTCACCTTGATTCACGAGGCTCGCAGGCAATGAGCACCTTTGGCGCTCATCACCTTAGTGCTGCGAGTTAACGGCTTGCTTCGATACAAGAGGCTTGCAGGCGATGAGAGCCGTACGCATCACGCAAAGCGTGATGATGTCTCGTATTTTGACAATTATAATATATGACTAGCTACTTGCCTGTCAAAAATGACGAGAATACAATTTTAAGCCTGGCAATGCTGTTTGCCGCCCAATGTGAGCACATTCAACGCTCATTGCGAGTCTCTCCCCCAGTCTACTTCCTCCCTTGTGTTTCATTTCCCCCTTCCTCTCCCTCCCTTGTGTCTCCTTTCCCCCTCTCCCTCCCCTGTGTCTCTTTCCCTCTCCCTCCCCTGTTTCTCTTTCCCCCTCTCCCTCCCCTGTGTCTCTTTCCCCCCTCTCCCTCCCCTGTGTCTCTTTCCCCATCTCCCTCCCCTGTGTCTCCACCCCTTTTCCCCCTTCCCCTTCTCCTCCTCCTCCCTTCCCCCATTTATCCTTCTCCTCCTCCCTCCTTTCCCCCTTATCCTCCTCCTCCTCCATTTCCCCCTTATCTTACTCCTCCTCACTTTCCCCCCTTATCATCCTCTTTCCCCCCCTTATCCTCCTCCCTTTCCCCCCTTCCCCTCCCTCCTTCTCCTCCCTTCTTCCCCTTTATCATCCTCCTCCCTCCTTCCCCCTTATCCTCCTCCTCCCTCCTTCTCCTCCTCCTTCCCCCCTTCTCCTCCTCCCTCCTTGCCCTCGCATGTGATGTCACATCATTAGCATATGCCAGTTGGGACACAGCCAGAAGCCAGCACTGCAGGGGACGGAGCACCAGGAGCTGATTGCCTGATAGTAAGGAGAGGGGGGTAGGGAGGTAATTGTAGAGGGGGGAAGGGAGGAAGAGAAGGGAGTGAAGAAGAAGGATAAGGGGGAAGGAGGGAGGAGACACGGTGGGCCTATGGCATAGGGTGATGCGAGTCCTTTGAACCAGGTACAAAGACGCGCGGCCTTCCTGGTTAGGGGCCCCTAGTCCGGCAGCCTAAGTCTAGAGTGATGGCAAGAGCATTACCAACACTGTAAGCGTTATGAACAGGGACGCAGATCCACAACTATATATAGTTACATAGTTACATAGTTACATAGTAATTAAGGTTGAAAAAAGACTTTCAGTCCATCAAGTTCAACCTGTTAAGATCTCCTCTGATCTGCAATATGCAGATTAGTTATTAATTAAATTATTGATTAAATAATTATTAATAGTATAGTATTGGAGGATGAATAAAGAGTTAGTCCATCATGTTCAACCTTTTAGATCTCTATTGATCTTTTTAATGTGGACTATTTATTATTTTTGTTAATTGTTATATATGTGATAGATTACTCTACTTATGATTTAAAAAAACATTTCTTTAACTGTCAACATTGGAACAAAAAATGGTTGTTTTAATGCAAATGCAAGGCAGCACATTATAGTCATGGACAGATTTATTATTAATCAGCCCGTAGGAATTCAACCCAACATGAGAGATAGGATGGGTCATATTCGGTATGTTTGTAGTCAGTATATATGTTTAAAGGAACAGAGAAGCACAAATTTAAATAGTGAGGATAGGAAGGGGAAACATAGGTTAAGAGGAATTAAGTCAATAAAGAAACTATGTCATTAAGGATAATATCACATAACACCAATGGATTGAATATGCCCATTAAAAGAAAAATTGCATTTTCAGAATATAATAAATCAGGTGCAGAAATAATCTGCCTACAAGAAACACATCTGAAAATGAAGCATAACCATCTATTAAATAATAAATCTTTTTTGAAGAGAGTAGATGCTAATTATACTAGTAAAACGAGGGGAGTCTCGATATTATTTAAAGCTAACTTAGTGGTGGAGGAAGAGTTTAAAAAGATTGATATAGAGGGAAGATATATATTGTGGGTAGGAGAAATAAATAAAAGCATCTACACAATTGTAAATATATATGCCCCAAATAAGAATCAAGAGAGATTTCTTATAAAAATATTGAAGTTAGTTCATAAATATAAAAAAGGAAAAGTTATTATATGTGGAGACTTAAATTTAGCTATGGATCCAGTTCAGGATAGATCAAAATCTAAATATAAGGAAAATAATAATACTTTGAGTTATTTAAGATTAAGAATTAAAAAACTATTGATAGAGCTTGACCTCTTTGATATTTGGAGAACATTTAATCTAGAAAAGATAGAGTTTACATATCACTCAAAGAAATATAATGTATACTCTAGAATAGATTATTTCTTGGGGGATCCTTCAGTGGTATACGATACAAAAAAAATAACTATCTTATCTACTGCACTATCAGATCACTTTCCACTGATGTTGGAACTAAAAGGGGTTGAAACCTATGGTAAAATAAGAAATTGGAGAATAGAACCTCTGATTTTAAAAGATAAGATATATATAGAAGAAATAAGAACAGCTATTAGAGAATTTATGAGCTTAAATATAGATTCAGTATCATCTCCTTCACTTATATGGTGTACATTAAAAGCATTTGTTAGAGGCATTCTAATAGAAAAAGAAGCGCAAATGAAGAGAGCTAGGGGAACAACCCTAAGAAATCTTTATATTCAGTTAGATATATTACAGAATAGCAATAAAAATCTTCCATCTATGCAAAAGATGGAAAAAATTAAAGATATCAATTTACAAATTAAAAAGATCTTTCAGTTAATTCAAGATAGAATGGTTTGGAAAGCACAACAAAACAATTACCTCATGGGAGGAAAAATGGGGAAATATTTGGCCAATAAAGTTAAGAATCAAAAAATTCAAAACCATATCCAGGGACTCAGGGGAGAAGATAATCAGCTATATAACCATCCAGAAAAAATTGGCAACATATTTTTCCAATACTACTCAGAATTATATAATATTGAGAAGCAGAAAGAATTTCAGAAACCTAGTTTGAGTGAGATAAAAAACTTTTTGAAGGATATTAAATTCCCTAAGATATCAGAGGAAGAATTATTATATCTAAATGAACCAATAACGGAGAAAGAGATACTAAAGGTTATTAATGAAACAAAAAACAATAAGGCCCCTGGTATTGATGGCCTAGATAAACTATTCTATACAACGTTTAAAGACCAGCTGGCCCCTTTATTGGCCAGTATGTTTAATGAGATTAAGAACAGCGGCATTGTTAGAGAGGAGTTAACTGAAGCAAAAATTATAAATATACTAAAAGAAGGAAAAGACCCGGAAGATAGGAAGAGCTATAGACCTATCTCTCTTATTAATTATGATTTAAAAATATATTCTAAGGTGTTAACTAATCGTTTGATCCCTTTAATTCCGCAGTTGATTAATTCAGAGCAGACAGGATTTGTTAAGTCCCGACAAGGAGGGGATAATATAAGAACATTGATAGATATTCTATCTATAGGGAGGAGTGATGGGGGCCCCAGTTTGGCTCTGTCGATAGATGCAGAGAAAGCCTTCGACAGAGTCAGCTGGGACTTCCTTAAGATTGCCTTGGAATGTTATGGACTAGAGGAATTTGCTTCTAAAGCAATTATGGCTCTTTATATTAACCCTACAGCTAAGATTAGTGGGCCTAATTATGAAACATCTTTTTTCCCCATAAAAAATGGAACTAGGCAGGGCTGTCCCTTGTCTCCCATATTATTTAATCTTTATGTGGAGCCTCTTCTATTGAAAATAAGGGAAGCAAAGGATATTGAGGGAGTAAAAGTCGGTCTTAAAGAGTATAAAATTGCTATATATGCAGATGATCTGATAGTTATTTTGAAGAACCCTATCCAATCTTTGGGAGCTCTTGATATCATCTTTAAAGAATTTGGAAGACTCTCTTATTATAAGGTCAACCATGAGAAATCAGATATTATATGGAGGGATCTCTCCTTTGAAGAAATTACAAGTTTAAAGGGCTCATTTAATTTTAAATGGAACTCTAATAAAATAAGTCATCTGGGTATAGACCTATCATTCAAGGTTAATAAGATTTTGAAATCTAATCTAGAAAAGATATGGAAACAGATTCAGAAAATCCTCTTAGAGTGGAAAGATGTAAAATTTTCATGGTCAGCTAGAATCGCAATTAGTAAGATGATATTGATCCCTAAAATCACTTATATCCTTAGAACAATTCCGGAAGTTCCGCCAAAATATTGGATTGTTAAACTGCAAAGAGGTATAGATGCATTTATTTTGGGTGGTAAAAGAACTAGAATCCCTCTTTCAATTACCAAAAGACCCATGCTTAAGGGTGGATTGGCATCAACCTCTATAAGAGGAGGAAAGAGATTTTGTTTTTTTGTTTTCTATTTTCCTTCTTCACCTGATTTCTGTGCTAAACTATTAATTATATTAACTATATTGAGAGTAGTGCCGGTTCCTTTGTATGCTTGGTGGAGGTATCAACTTAAGTGAACTTGCTATTAGGGAACTGCCTTCCCATCAGGAGTACAATATATTATATAAAAATTGGTATTCGAAGAGATGGGAGGGAGGAGATTTTAACAGTGTATGTAAACATATGCAATTGCTAAACTGTTGAATTACTGATACCTCTGGAATGTATGATTGTTTTGTTTTGTTATGTTTTTGATGTTTGTTAAAGAAAAACGAGAAAAAATAAAGTAAAAAAAAAAAGATTTATTATTAATCAAATTAGACAGATGCCTAACGATACTTCACTTATAAAGGCACTTATCCGACTGTTCAATTGATGTCCTTTTTAATTTCTCACTTTATAACAGGCTATAACAATTATACTGTGGCTAATCAGAGGCTGCATGGAGTGGCTTATATCATCTGTTTATACAAAGAGTAGACATGAGATACAATGGATGCAATGGTGAGCCAGTGTCATTTGTGTCTAGTGGCAACACAGATGTAAATGTGGACCTGAATATCATTAATTAATATTAAATATACGATATTATGACTGCTGCATATACAGTACATACATTTAACTTCACATGTAACACAAATAACGAATCCAAGTATCAAATTTACTTACATGCTAACATTGCTATGTCCTGGACCACCACAGCTCCCACTCATACTGACAGGTCTGCGCAAGTTTAGCATCAGTAATGGCTCCAGGCACCGCGCAAACTCTGCTGCATAATCTGTATTTATCTGAAATACAGACACCAAAAACTGCTGTTCTTTTAAAGAGTCATGTAAAATCAGATTGTACCTATAAGTATTTAAAACAATAAGATATATGAACATAAACAAACATTTTAAGTCATATTTTAAATTTATACGGAAACAGGAAACACAGAAAAGTTGCTTCTCCACCTCTGCCATGTGCCAATTTCAAGATTTGAGGAAAAGCATTTTTAGCAGGCAGTATTAAACATAAAACACTGGTGAATGTCTCTGCACCTTTCACCCACAAAGCGGCTTCTTCTAACTCCAGGAGAAACATCTGGTGGGTAAAACTTGTAGAGACATTGCCACAGTGATATCTTCTACCACCTGTCCTGGATAACACCACTAAAGTTATCACATTATATCACCTCCTTTGGAAGTGGTATCAGAGAGCCTCAGCTACTAACTACCAACTGAATGGACAAGACAAAACTACCTAAGGTAACTTTACTTTTACACAAAATATTGTTTTTAATGTATGTATTATGTTACATTTTATGTGTGATTAAAGAATCTTAACTTTTACACCATGAAGGCATTTATGCTTTATTTGAGGTAACAAGAAATGAGCAGATCAACAAAATAGCACATTCATTATTTTTAAAGTTAATTGCTATTGTTTAGGTACATGGTGGAGGATGGTACTAAGAGACTGTCCTTCATAGACACCTTCTTTCTCTCTTATTTTTTATTTAAAGCTGAAGGGTCGATCCAAACAACAATGTCTTTCTAATATATGATTCTACAGGTTTGAACACTAAGGGCTCGATTCAATTGCCCAATTCATAAATTTCTACACACTTAAAATCACTCTTAATATTGCTACATATTCGGCAAATATTACTTATGGGCAATGCATTCTTAAGTCAATAGAATGCATATAAACATCCGTCATTACATAAAGATTCTTGGCTACTTGCACATATAAGACAATCTCTATGGGCCTCATTCAACTGCTATTTGGCCAATTGAATAGGGCTCTAAATAAGCACATAGCATATTTTTTTTAAAGAAGTTTTTAATTAGTGAAAACCTTGCTTTTGGATAGATGCTTACTAACTAAAAACTTCTTTAAAAAAAATAAGTTATGTGCTTATTTAGAGCTCTATTCAATTGTTCAAATTGCAATTGAATGAGGGCCTATATATTTTTTTTATTCCAGCCTCTATTATTTGCATCATCATTTTTTCAGTGCCATTGTCTCTTACTGTAAAAAATAAAATTTTCACAAATAATATTTAAGAGGATTCCCCAAGTAAAAATCGTGTTACTTACCTTAATCTGACCTTCACTGGCAAGTTGTAACCCAAGACTTGCATTAATAAATACTTCTTAAATAACATATTTAACACAGCTTTGGCTCTAGTTATCAGGCTTCTTAAGTATATCTTTCATACAGTTAGTCCTGCATACAAAAACTACTGTTTCATCATTCCTTTTTATTGATCACCATAGAAATACAGTATGCTAGAAAAAAGCATTTGTAAAAATCTCAATTTTTATATACTATAAATAGTATTTCTATGGGTATATGAAGAGCTGAAGCTACCGCCAGTGCAACCGCTGCAAGGCCCCTGTGGCTCCTGCGGGTCTTCTATGGCCCCTGCATGTCCTTTGTGGTTCCCTGGGGTCTCAGTAGCCCCCGTGGGCCCCCATGGATCCTCTGCCTCCAGTGGCCCTCTCATGCCTCTGTGACCCCCCCCCCCCCCCCCCCCGTGGACCTCTGATGCCCCTCTCTGCCTTCTGTGGCCCCCTCGGTCCTTGCGGTCCCCTGGGGACCCCTCGGACCTCTGTGGCCCCCTCAGTCCTTGCGGGCCTGCTGTGGCCCCTCCTCACCCAAGAAGCTTAGGGGGCACATTTTCTTTTTGCTCCGGGGCCCCCCATGCACTAACTCCGCCACTAGGTATATGCGTAATTCAATATTAAAACAAAGACATTTTGTAGTACAAATAATTATTTTAGAGAAAAATGTCTGAACTGCATTTACATATAAGCAATTAGTACACAACATTAATAGTAATATGTAATATAATTAGAGATGGCTTAGTACTTGCATACCTTACTGCTCTGAGATGGTCGCAAACGGTGAGGAAGTTTTACAATTTTTTGAAGTCGTTCCATTAGTTGCTGGAAAACAATACATCTTCTCAAACATTTTACATTTTAAACATTGCAATTATTTGTGAGCAATATCTGCTATTTGTATCTCTTAGGTGACATATCAAATGTTATATAATATCTCACTTCAGTTTTAATGACCAATTAATTCAGCACAATTTGGATTACACCACTGTAAAGATCTCATAAAAGCATGTTGAAATGCCTTTTGAAATTTTAATAGATTAAGAAACTGAATCTCTGTTTACATGAGTCACTGACCACCCCCAGACAGACCCACAGCTCCATGCAGTGAGCATCAGCACAAAAAAAAGGGTTAACCCTTCACAAATTAATCTGTGCAGAGAATGAAATGCTGGAATCACCTAAATAGATCAGTTGTGGGTTAACAGGTCATAATTTCAGGGGAAAAATGCTATAAATCTTTGTCTTCAACGTGCCTTCGATGCATGCCTTCAACGGTTTGGCATATGTTATTAACCATGGAACAATGAGTAAGCAGGACACAGTGTGTTTGTAAACAGACCTAAAACTTTCGATTTTTTAGGTGTTATTAGTGCAATTAAAAACCAGATAATTGTAAATTAATATTTTGTGCTCTTTCACACCATGACTTATGTCATCAGGACTCCCTGGCACCTAACATTGACCCCCACACGGAGTGCGATTCCTTAAAGGAACCGCACCACAAATTAATCCCTGCCGCGGGTCTTTAAATGACCCACGACATCTAAAGTGTTAACCCTGCCATGGGGGTACTACAAGTAAAAATGGTTAAATGGGGTTAAATAGGTATAGACAGAATTAAATAGGGTTAATTAGGTATAGATAGGATTGAATAGGGTTAATTAGGAATAGATAGAGCTAAATAGGTATAGATATGGTTAAATGGGGTTAAGAGGTAGAATGCGGTTAATATAGATTTATTAGTTTATAGGGGGTATAATAGTGTAGTGTAGTGCTTAGACTTAATGTCATGAGGGTTCTGGTGGACCCTCATGGGACTTATAGTGTTAATGTTTGAATTACATAAAGGCTCATCAGGGTTTATATAGACCCTGATGAGGTTAATTAGGGGCTCATGGGGTCTGTATATGGGGATTCCCTGGCTTATAGGAGGTTAATAGGTGGCAGGGATCCCGATTAGGACCACCTTTAAGGTGCAAGGGTGCCTTTAAGGGCACCCCCTTGCAGGATTAGGGGGTTAAGGAGCCGGGGCAGTTGTTTAGAGGAAGTGTAGTGTCTCTTTCAGGGATGCTGCAGCACAGCAAAGGCTTTTAAAGCCTTTACGAGTGCTCTTTGGTACCCGTAAGTATTTCTTCATTCTTTGGGAGTTAAGGGAGTGCTCTAGTTTGCGGGTAAGGGGAAACTTTTTATTAGCATAGGGTATGGGTGTCAGCGTGTCACGGAGTAACTCATAAGTTATTGTCAGGGCAGAAATCAGTGGAGATTTGGGATGTGTTTTCCGCTTTACCGTGAAGTTCACTCGGAGCAGTGACCCGTAGCAGTTTGCTTACAATGTTTTAGGGGAGGGGAATTAGCATAGCTAGGTAGGGTTTGCTTATTAGTTGGGGCACTTGTAAGTGTTTTTTCTGAGATTAGCATGGGGCCCATATTTTGTTCTAAACATTATATTATTTCCTTTTTTTAAGAGTCTTAAAATATTTTTTGTTGATGTTAAGGGTAGTGCAATATACTTTAGTGCATGTACATATGAAAAGTATCACATATATAGTTCTCAGCAGTGCAACCTTGCCAAAACCTGTTGGTAATGCAACGTTATAACTGCAACTGCGGCCCTCGGCGTAGGCGCTCATCCCTATGACCTCGTACGACTTAGGCAGGGAGCGCCGTAAATCAAATACACAATTCACAGTGCAAGACCCGTAGCACTTTGAAAAAATCGCCTTGCACATCATACCTACATCCCGCGGAACTACACATCAACACAAACTCAAATACACAATTCAAAGTGCGAGACCCGTATATAAAAAAATTGCATATAAAAAATTACGGCCCGTAACACTTACAAAAGCAAACCGACACTTAGAAAAAAAAATACAAGCCGCAAAAAATACGAACTTAATGGCTTCACCACGCACAGAGAAAAACATGAAAAACACACAAAACACTAAATAAAATAAAAAATTAAATACACACACAGCAAGGGGGACAGCCAGGATGTCTGGGAATGAGATTAAACGCCAATTTCAATACAATTTAAAGATTTTCGCCACTCGAAAATCCCCTAAGCGAGAGAAAAAATGGCAGCAAAAAAATGACAACAAGGCTACACGTCCCATAAGCACGCAAAACACGGGCAAGCACATACGCCTTTTACACAGAACCGTACGAGCTACTAAATACATTATTAGGAAGGACGATAAATGCTCCACACATAAAACATACGCAAAACGCTTCACAAGGAGTGCCAACAGTGTTTAGTGGAGCACAACTACACCAGGGGAGAGGCTCGCAATGCGCGCCAAAAGGCCATCAGCGCAAACCTTGTAATGAGAGCCAAAGGAGCTCTCATAATCAAACATACACCAACTAAGAGGCTTGTAATGAGCACCGAAGGTACTCACACAACCAAAAGACTTACTTTGTGTACCAAACAGCATTACCTGCCTTTCAATTCTATTGCCGTAATTTTTTGAAGGGCAAGTCGCTAGTATATAATAACTCTCTAAAAGTACCCTCTCTCTAATGGAAAAGCACAAGCAAAACATGTTAACATCTAAAAATCAGACTTGTTTATTCAGTTCACAATATAAAGCATGATTCCTTGTACAGGCAAGAAACACTGTTTTTTTTACTTGTTTGTTTTACTATAGTGCAGCACACTGCAAGACTACCACATCACACCAACTGACTCCCTCACTAAAGAACTTGCTCATGGCTCCTAATGTATTGATATGCAAATGAGAGGCCCATCCCAGAGAGTTACCCCTAGGCAGCTGCCTTTTTAACCTAGTTATAAATCCGGCCATGGCTGTATGAGAAGAAACTAAAAAGCAGCTAAATTTAATATTGGGGTCATAAATAAAGGTATAGAAAATAGATTGGCATTGCTTTCTTATAAAGTTTTATCTCTTCTTGGCACTTGGACCAATTAGTGCTGTCCAATCACAGTTAGATGAGAAATTCTGGTGCTGTGAAAGTACAGTAAGTTTTACCTTGTCTGTTTATAGATTTTCCAACATTTGTCTGTACTAGTTGGGATACAAGTTCCTTTCACCCCTGTTGTGCATAATTATTTCGGCGCTCATTAATCTATTTTCTCTCTTGCCAAATTGTGAAATTCCAATACAATTTCAAATTGGTATATAACAGTGATGTTGAATAATACATTTGTTTTTGCCCCTAACACATGCATTTTGAATAGTAGTTCTTCTTCTGTGGTCTTATATTACCTAGAAGTGATAGTAACCTTTCCTTGGTATGCGTTTATTGAGGAAAATAGTTAGCTGAGCGAGTTCACCCCTAAATACTTTCATTTTTATAATTCACCCTATGCATTTATGATACCTCAAGGACAGAACTTTTTCACACAATCTTGTTTTACCCATTTTGCAAATTTACCTATTGATCAGTAAAAAGAATATTAGAAATCTTATGGAAAAGAATAAAAAAAAAATTATTAAATAATTAAAGGATCGTGGAAATCGTTTTTCTTTGTTGTGTTAATGTGTCACAATCACTTTATTTTTTCAATTGAAGGTCTCAGACCACAATAAATTAATTCAAAAGTTTAACTGCTCTGGGCAACCTGCCACTATGAGCCTATATAGCTGCATGAGCCACACTTGTCTGTAAATAATACCTGCACAAAACAATATGCTTTGTGTACCTATTGCTAATTTCAATTAAATGCAATCAGGTTTTACTTAATATATTTATATGCAAAAGCAATTTTCATAGGGTTTAAAACATTATCTTTCAAATGCATGAAAAACTATGTTCCATGTCCCTTTAAACAAAGAAATTAAGTGAAAAACATAAAGGTTTAGCTTAAATAGGCGCTGCTGAATTAACATCTCAGACAATCAGTTTACTTTATAAGAATAAAAACAATGAAGAGAATAATATTTGTCTTCTTAAAGGATCAATAGGCAATGAAAACATATACATTTGTTTGAAAAGCAGGAAAAAAGTAATAAATGTAGTTCTTAATTCGAGCAGTGAATGATGCAAGGGGTCGGCTTCTGCGCCAGTGACAGGAAATGGGTTTTGTATCTATTTTAATCTTATCTAATAATCTTTACAAGGGCTTTCTGTCCCCTATTTCCCACCCCTTCCTCCACTGATATCGATTCCTCATTATCCAGCTCTCTGGTTGTGATGTAACCAAGACTCTTCAAAAATTCAACTTTTTCTAAAAAAATGTTGATGCCAATGGCTTACAGGGCTGCTATTTTTGTTAATTTGGTACATACAAACAAGTGTATTTTTGCTTGATATGCAGTGGTCCTTTAATCACAATTTATTTTTACATGTTCTTACACTGTGTTTGTCAATGTTCCTTAATGTTTAGTAGATATCTGAAATGGGATAATGCACAATAAGATTCAAAGCATACTTACATATCCCAAGTCAAGAAACTCAGCCTTGTTGGCAGAGCTCAGAAATGCTGAGCATGTGACAAGATGGACCTGATAAATAAACATAGGATGATGTGTTAATTGTTCTTAACAAACATTTAGTAAAAAATATATGTTATACAAGAAATAAAAGCTCATACTTGCAATGTTGGAAGAAGGGATGCCAGGTGAGAAAGCTGTCCCTTAAAAGCCTTCTCCTTCTCCTCATGTTGACTTGAAACATAGAACCAAAATAACATGTTACACAAGTATGACATTGTGGTTCTGCAATGCTCCATTTGTTATTTGGAATAAACATGTGTGTCAGTCATTCACAACACACATCTCAGCTGTAGCGTCACAAAATGTACAATGATTGGAGGACAGAAAGTCTTGTATAGTTACTCTAATCATATCTACCTCTGATCAGTATAAAATGTTGACTTGAATGCTTTTAAGACATAACAGATTGCAAGTTATTTGACTAAACAGACACAGGGCCCAATTGGTAAAGTTACAAACACTTAAAACCACTCTGAAAATTGCTACATATACTATTAGGTATTCTCAATCCGATTAAGAGTTACCCGCCCACAATCAATACGGGCCAGCCAAACCCGCAAAACTGGCCTAAGAACTCGACTGGTTTTAGCACAGCTCAAAATTTACGAGCGCTAACTAATTAAGGTTACACAAAATCGATATTCTATTAGACTCATAGCTCTAATTCACAAATATTTTTCACAAATGAAAAAAGTATCAAGTTTCTGTGAAAAATATTATGCGTGCACAAGAGGACTTGCAAGGTATTTTTCAAACAATTATTAGAGCCTTAACAGCTATTAAAGACACAATATTAGAAATACATTAGCATTAACTGCACAACAGACTCAAACCCATGAATATGCAATTACAAATATTTTTTCTTAATGTTTTTTGTGTGAAATGGATCCCAAGACTTAAGGGGTTAATACATATCATGGAACCCGCATTTAGAACAGTCACTTTAATTAATTTTATAATTTGATTTTTAAATTGCTGGATTTCGAGTCCGATCGCAAAATTTACTTCTCGACACTAATTAATTTGTAGTCTGTGAGTGAAGTTTAAGGGTAAACTCCATGTTTTACTGATGTCACGATGACTGTCTCATTTACTATTGGCTATGAGCCTCATTCAATTGCGAGTTGGCCAATTGAATAGGGCTCTATATAAGCACATAACATATTTTTTATACAGAACTTTTTAGTTACTGAACTTCCATCCAAAATCAAGGTCTTCACTAACTAAAAACTTCGGTCAAAAAATATGTTATGTGCTTAAATAGAGCCCTCTTCAATTGGCAAAATTCCAATTGAATGAGGACCTATGTGTTTAAATGGCCACTGTAATCCATAACATTTTATCACACACTTAAAAGATCATGTTTTATACGTTAGAAAAAAATATTTTTGTATAAAAAATAAGTAGTCTAACATGTAGATAAATTACATAAAATTTTGACACAAACTAATAGTTTTTTCCTCTTCTGTCCAGGACATAAAGGTACAGCTAACAAGCCTTCTGGATGTACTGCACATGCTGCTCCCGTGAGTATTGTGTGGCTACAGTATTCTGTGCAGTATCTTCATACTATCACGCTCTTAAAAGGTTATGGAACACATTCTTCAATTCACAAAAGTATGTTTGGAAAATATTCAGTTCAAACTGCCTTGTCATTAACAAGAAAGCATATTTCAGTATGTAGGTCACACTGGCAGACAAGCATGCCTCATACAGCTCTACTACTGTTCTTAGCTGGTAGGGACAAGCCCCTCCAAAATAGTTAACCACCATCTATATAGTTGTCAGTGTATGTAACGTTTGTAACGTTGGTCACACTTTTGCATCTCTCGAATAGCGAGGGATGCCTGTGAGCCTCACAAAGCGAGGCGAGCAGTTCCGCTGACGAACACATGACCAATACCCGATGGGGGCTGCAATGAGCGCCAAAGGTGAACATTGCAGGGCTCGAGATGAGCGGCGGAGGCACTCATCGCGATGCCCCCAGGAATCTCATCACCCCCACTACCTGGTTCCTGCCAGTGGAGGGCTAGAGATGAGCGCCAGAGGCACTCATCGCAAGCCTACCTGGGCTTGCAACACCCTGCAGTACATGGTTCCTGCCAGTAGCTCAAGAACGTACATGGCTGCAACCCTGCCAGCCGCGACAAACTCCGTCTTCTCCTCTGCACCTCCCGTCATCCGGCTGGATCTACTTTCTGGATCAAGCCGCGCATATGCCCACCTTCATCCAGAAAGTAGTTTTGGCAGGAAGATAGGTGCCGCAGAGGAGGTGAGTGCATCGCTGCTGGCAGGTTACATCAAGGTATGAGATATAGAGGAGGGGAGAAAGGAGACAAGAGAGGGAGAGGAGGGGGAACGGAGACACAAGGGGGGGGAGGAAACGAGACACAAGGGGGGAAAGGGAGAGGGGGGAACGAGACACAAGGGAAAGGGAAAAGGGAGAGGGGGAAAGGAGGAATGAGAGAGGGAGAGAGGGGGGATAGGAGACACAAGGGAGGGAGAGGGGGAAAGAGAGAGGGGGAAAGAGGTACAGGAGAGGGGAAAGGGGGAGAAGGAGACAGAGGAGGGGGGAATGAGACACAGGGGAGGGAGAGGGGGAAAGGAGACTGGGGAGGGAGAGGGGGGAAAGGAGACATGGGAGGGAGAGGGGGAAAGGGAGCGGGGGAAAGGAGGCACAGAACCTTGTGGAATCATCTGTTTACAACTCCGTTTTCTTATAAACAGCATTTCAGTCCCATAAATCCTGCTATGGGATACAATTAATCTTGTACTTATATTGGTCTAATTAACACATCCTGGGATATAACTGTGATTTCATTTACAGGCAGAAAGAAATAAACTATTTAATTGTGAAAATTACCAATATTAAAATAATTAGTCATGGATTCTTAAAACAGAAGACCCTGCGAAGACCTTACAAAACACCTATTGAAGGCATGGTGTAAAAGCCGAAACGGAACGGGCTGGAACAGGCCATTTATAGAAGAAATTGACACCAATATCACTGGGATGTTTTAGATATCATTGAAAACAACATTTAAGAAACAAAACCAATTCAATATAATACTTTTTTAAAAACCTTTAAAAACCAAAATATTAGGCTAAAACAGGCCGGAACGCACTCTTTATAAAGGGATTTCATGCTAAAACCATTGGGAGGTGTTTAATATTATTAAGTATATCACTATGAAAAAGTTCCTTGGTGCCTAACACCTCAAAAATGGTAATAATAGTAGAAAAAATATGTAGGAACTATAGGGTTTGGAATGGATGATTACTCTAGATGAGCTACTAGCTGGTATATTATTGAGTACATACAGTCTTCCCTCATATGGCAAAATAAATTTGCTAATCCTTGGGAGGACAGAAGTATGTAAATATATAAATAGTGTTTAGCTCAAAAAAGTGTGGTTAAAACCAATGTAGAAAAAAGCGCATGAAAGTACTTAACTGGTATGAAAAAAAGGTAGAGGGAGGTTTATAAAAAATATGTACAAATGATGTGTTATAGCATACAATAGTGATGCAACTCCTGTTTGCCTGAGACTACTATATGTCATTAATGCTGACTGGCAATTCACAGTAGTCACAAGGAGTTAAGTAACACAAGCAAAAATAGCTCAAACATATATAAACCTCTCTTTTGTAATCAATAACCAGAGTACTTGCGCTTAGATGATAGTCGGAGATATCAATGTTATATGTGTATATATATATATATATATATATATATATATAAAATCATTTGTATTGAAGGGAATGGAGATCATAACAAGAGTACATGTAAAATACAAAGTCAGCATAAATAGTGAACAATTAGCATCTATGAAAGCTTGAGTCTATTACTCCCTTCTTTTGGTTTTTCAGTATTTATTTTACATCAGGATAAGCCATAAATTGGCAGTTAATAAAAAAAGATAAATAGGGAAAAGGGAGGGGAGGGTGAAATATAGATAGGAGACTAAAGGGGGGAAAAAAAGTAAAAAGAAAAAGAGAATGATCCAGAGAGAGGGAAGGGGTGTTTGTAGTTGTATGTCGCTCTTGTGGCTGGTGTGAGACACATTTTGTTATAGCTGGAGTCTAATTCGGCTGAAGGCTGGCTCATAGAGTATATGTGTTTGTTTTTCTTCATTACTTCCTCAAACATAAGATTGGCTGTCTTCCAATTTTTAGCAAGGGTGCATCTGGTGACTAAAAATATTTGGTTAGAAAGAAATTCAGCCTCCTTTGTGAGATCTGGTATAGAAAGGCCTAACAGGGCTTCTTCTGGCTTTTGAGGTATCTGAAAATCCCACAATTTGTCGAAGATTTTATAGGTTTCAGTGCTATGTGGGCTATTTTAGGATACCTTCACAGCACATGCATTAAAGTTCCAGTGGCTTTGCACCCTCTAAAGCATTGTCCATCTAAGGATGGGTTTGTAAGCTTCATTCTTACAGGAGTTAGATACCACCTTGTGATGGTTTTATATGTATTCTGCCAAAGGAATTTGGTGTTTTTGACCCCTGAAAAGTTGCTGTTCACGGTTATTTTGTGAAATATTGTAATTTGGCCCGGAACGGGTACTTGAAATTAGTTTCTATGGAATTTATGTAGATTATTGCATGAATCCCACCTTGTCATGTGTATTTGGTGAATTTGGTATTTTTGACCCCCTAAAAAGTTGTTGTTCCGTGCTGTTCCGGGTTTTTTTGTGATATATTGTAATTTGGCCTGGAACGGGTATTTGAAATTAGTTTCTATGAAATTTATGAAGGTTGTTGCATGAATCCCACCTAGTTATATGTATTTGGTGAATTTAATATTGTTTACCCCCTGAAAAGTCGCAGTTTCTGGTCATTTGGAACTTATTGTGCTTTGGCCCGGAACGGGTACTTGAAATTAGTTTCTCTGGAATTTATGAAGGTTTTTTACATGAATCCCACCCAGTCCTAATCCTTTGTAAAGTTGCTGTTCCGACTTATTTCATCAAAAATTGTATTCTAGCTTGTTAAAGGGTTAATCAAACACACTATCAGATGGGTTTTGGGGGTCTTAAATATAGATCAGTTATATTTAACACATCCCAATGATTTTAGCATGAATTTCCTTTATAAAGAATGCGTTCCGGCCTGTTTTAGCCTGTGATATTTTGTTTTTTGAAAGTTTTAAAAAAAAGTATTACAGTAAAATCCCGGTTATCCGGCACATAACCAACCGACAGACTCAAGCAACCAGCACCGGCATCAATTCCCCATTCTACAGAAACTCCTGCTATACCGGCATAACCGGCACTATCCGGCAGTTCGAGACTGCAAAAAAAATACTAACTTTTTTACTAAATGTTTTTTCTAGGCCTAAATGACCCAGTTTAGGAGCTAATGCCTTTTTAAAGGCATTTTGAGGGTTTTTGGAAGGTTCAAGGGTCTTTTAGACCCTTTTTTTTTTTCCGGGGGCTCACGATTAGCCGGCAACTACACTTATCCGTGGGTGCCGGATAACGAGGAGTTTACTGTATATTAAATCGGTTTTGGTTCTTAAATATTGTTCTCAATAATATCTAACACATCCCAATGATATTAATATTGATTTATTTTGATTTATTTTATAAATGTCCCGTTCCAAGTTTTTACACCATCCCCCCTACTGAAAGCAAATGTCTCCTGTTTAAAATAATGCACATGTTTAATGTAATGACTTGTTCAGTGATTACTATTCCAGTGTTTCAGAGTGTGACTACACTTCATAGAAGAGTAAAATTGAGGGTGGCCACACTTTAGTGTCAAGGATCTATTTTGCTAGTAGTCTTAATGTGCTCTACTACATTGCACTAGCACAGGGAACGTTGTTCCTCATAACCACATGTAAAAATGTTTCACATGCCTCCCATTTCAATCTTACATATCACTAGTCATTAAAGTAATATTTTGAATATTAAATGTTTTGAATATTTCCTATAAACAGGATATTTAATGATAATATTTGGCAAGCAGTTTTGCATATCATTGTGGGTACTGAGTTTATTATAGCATGACTATATAGCTCAGTGCTGGCTACATCCGTCTCTGTCCCCACTATAGTTAGAAACCAACAAACTTCACAACCACATTTGGATACTGTCAGTTGCAAGTAATTTGTTAATTTAATAGTAAAATAGGTTTCCAAAACAGAAATTACTCACATACTGATGTTTCATCAGTAATATGCAATGTCAGTCCCCTCACATGCAATATTAGTGGATACAAATGCAATTCAGATTCGATTAGTTTGCTGATATATTTTTTATCCTTACCACTGTACAGCTTTCAGAAGGATCTTTTTGCGTTCTGCAAGCTTTTCCTGCAATGTTTACCAGTGTGCAAAGTTAAGATTAACATGTTACAAATATTTTTTAATCATTTCAGGTACATTTTCTACATTTCCAGTTGCTCTCGATCAGGGATATGCATCTATTCTGTAATGTAGTCAAAGGTGTGACGATTGATAACATTAGCCACTCCACGCAAAAATTGCAACATTGGGTGGCTTAATAAAAAATGTACAAAAAAATAAAAAAAATAGTTTTATGAATTATATTAAAAACTTGCACAATTGAAATACCCAATTACAACAGCCTTGGTTAATGTTTTCAGTAACCAGCTTTGACAAACTCAGGCCCCTATTCAATTTGCTACAATTACAGAGCGATTCAATTGAACAAGCCCGCAATTTAAGGACCGAAAGCCGAAACCATAAACCATGCAATCGTAAGTAACATTTCAGAGCGTGTTTATTATCAATTATGCAAGGGATTTTGAGCTCCTAAACCACAAATCGTTTGCAGCTAGCGAAAAAGACGCCAATTGAATATCAAATTAAGTTACGGGGCTACATTACGGGCACCATTAACTTACAATTGCTCAATTGAATAGGGACCATAGTGTTTACTTTTTTAAACTTTAGTGAGGATATGTATAAGAGGATGTTCATTCTTTGTGGACTTTGGAGAGATCAATTTTCTGTGAATTGTCCTCTATTAGAGCCCGGGTGACAAGTAGGGCAGTTTCTATGGGACTGAGGGGATCCACTGCATCGCCTCTGCTGGCTCAGAATTCTTAATTAGTTTATCGATCATGCCTGAGATGCTGAGGTATAAACCTTACCACTCCAAATTAGCCACACTTTCATGCCCTATTAGCCACATTTGGCATTGGCAACAGAGTTGCCTTCCCCTACTCTATATGTTCGTGTCCGTCCTATCATCTCTTTTAGTGTCTAGTGTATACTGGCTTGTGTCTTAGTGCTGCCAACAAATAAATAAAATAAAATATCTTTTATATTTTTTCGTGATTGGGCTTACCATTGCATTTAAATTGTATCCACCACTCAGAGGGCCATATTTACTAAAGAGTGAAGTGCTGGAGAATTCTTGGAGATGTCAGAGCTCAATATAAATATATAAAAATATATATAAAAATAACAGGAATGGGGTGATTCTCCCTGTAGTATGGCTGGCGAAGAAAGTCAACAGCAAACAAAATTCATCTTCTTAGTTCAATAGAGATGTAGACCCTAAGCAGAGAGCTAGCGTGGTTTTCTCTTCAGGCCCATAGTTTAAAGTCCCTTCCCCGATGGTTAGAACTGAGCTATTTAGCTATTATCTACGTTTAGAAAGGCATAGCTTTACTAGTCAGATCCTGAAGAATCACGCAGTATTTATTTTTCAATATTAAGGCAATATTGGGTCTACATCTCTATTGGCCCACACTGTCACTCTAGGACAGCAATACATATTATTTAACTGTCCAGTCTTGGGACTTTCAATATTTTGGGGCATTTATTCCTCAATACTGAGTACAGTGGCTGCTATATAATTCCAGCAGTAAAGTTGGATTACCTCATGTTCTAAGCCTATACAGCTCGCTATATACACTATACTTATATACTAATCACTTGTTTAGGTGCACATCAATAGCTGTGCACCTCATGAACTATTAGCACTTGGCACTTTATACTTTGCACCTTTTTGCACGATAGTCACTTTATCTGTGACAAACATTAGCACTTTACATTGTATATAGCTTGTATATAGCCGTCCACTTAGGACTTATTTCTATTTGTAACAGTTACCCACACTGCCATTTAGAACATTACTACCTCTCTGCTACCTATGTGCATATATTTTAATAAGGATTTTAAATACCATTAAATGCTAAGTTTTATTATTTAGTTTATTCTCTTCTTTCTAAGATTAGGATGAGTAGGTGTGCCCTATAATAGGATCTTTCTTCTCTTTCCAGTGTGCAGCTAAATATATTAAACTGATTGAGTCACTGACTGGCAATAGTAACCAAGAAGATATCCTGGACATCCTGTTTGATTGACACTGTCTCTTGAAGGCAGATATTGGACAACTTTCTGTAGTCATAATTCCCTATAGCCAGTTATTGTTTTGTTTGTTTTTGTGGACGGGAGATCTTATTTTATTTTTTGGTATATAACTTTCTCTTTTTTTTACTTAATTTGTATTTTGTTTCATCAGAGAAACAGTTAATCGTAATAATGCACAATAACCAATGGTTCATCATTAAGTAGAGGATCTTAGAACATAGCCTGCCTGGCATGTAGAGTCCTACAAACTCTTAGTGAGACAGTTTCCGTTCTTATGTCATCCTGCAATCAATTCACACTTTATTTAATAGGCTACATACGATCACATAGACACTGGACATTTAAAGGGAAAGTCTGACCTAAACACAAGTTGCTTCTATATGAAACAGTTAACTCATAGAAGTTCAAGTACGTGAAAACTATTTTTAGCACTTTCTTTTATTGTTAGGTGATGCGAGCTGCTAAGGAACTGAGAAGAGTGTAACTTTCATGGTTAAGAACTAAGGTCTTTAATACACAATAAACGTAATTGTAGGTGAAACGTGCCTTTTAATAACAAATGTCCTAACCTCCGCCAATCCTAGGTTGTTCTACTCAAGACATCTGTTTAATCAAACACATGATGGATGAATCTTTTCAGTAACATTAGTCACAGAAACATATCTTGTAACTGGTTTTAGGAACTACTGATGGTAGAGCTGGGCTGCCACCATGTGGCCATATACTATGTGAGGCCCAGTATTATGTTTTACAGCTGTGATACTTAGGGCCATAAAACTATGGATTATGGCTACATTTAAGCCCATGCACTCTGCCCATTGCATCAATCTAAAATGTTCATGCTTCAAGGAGAGTTTCCACCTAAGCTCAAGTTGCTCCTATAATATGGCATACACTAGAATTTCAGGTATATTTGTATTTTTTTAAGGAATGGGCTTTTGTTGCTTCAAGATCTCTTTTCATCAGGTGATGTGATCTACTGAAGAATCCAGAAGATGAATGCAGTTGTCACAATTTAGAGCCGCAGCTGTTGTCTCTTGTACTGTACTGCAGTTATTAGCTCTTGAAATTTGACCAAATTAGCTCAGTATTCAAGGTGCCAGTGACGGAAATGGAACTTCTAATGGTGGTTTCCACTTTCGCTAAAAAATTGAAGAGTAACTGGCAAACTAAGTTCCATAACTTTCTTCTTTCTTTGATATGAAAGACCACTATAATGCCCTAGCAAGAGGAGCTAAAATCCATCTTTAATTATTTAATATAGCAATACACAATATTATATTTTCTTTTAAAAGTTAGAGGTTAACAGCTTTATTAAATTGTGATTCAGCCAATTAAAAAAGGCTCTATATAAGCACATAGCATATTTTTTACAGAAGATTTTAGTTAGTGAAGACTTTGCTTTTACTAATTAAAAACTTCTGGAAAAAAATATGCTATGTGCTTATATAGAGCCCTATTCAATTGACCGAATCGTAATTTAATAAGGCTGTTAGCCTCCAGAAGAACGGGTTGTCTCCACCCTGTTATGGTCATCAAAGAGGTGAAGGGAGGAGAGACAGGTATAGCTGGCAGTAGATAAGAGGTCAAACAAACTTTCATAGACTGAACTCCTCGCAGAAGTTTGTTGTCATGGTAATGACTAAGGGCCTCATTCTATTATCGGCCGTAAATCGGCCGTAAGGCTGCGATTCCTTGCGGGGGTTCAGTTAACTCGCGATTCTATTATACGGCCCCGCAAGGATCTCCTTTTGCGGCCGGCCGCATATCTTGAAACCGGCCGTAAGCTGTGAAATATAAAAACGCAAAAATAAATTCAAGCCTGCACTGTACAGCTCTGTAAATGCTAGGGATCATATTGGGGGACATGAGGATTAAAAGGAACCCACTCTCAAGCTTGCACATCAGCCCAAACCCGAGTTCAAATTAACTGTTTATTTTCCGGCTGCGGCGTGGGTGTGTCTGAGGTGCTCCAAGCACTCTGGACTTTTTACATGGATATTTTACGGATATTAAAAATGAAATATTTTACGGATTTGAGTACAGGATAATTATGTGCTATTTTTTCTAACACCTAAAATCCCTTTATAGTCTTCTCAAAGTGCAGGATGGCTTTATTTGAGCTATTTTATGTGCTTAATTGGTGCTAGCGAGACCTCTTTCCTGCAAGTAAGCTGCGGCTCGTTTTTAGCCTTGCAGAGAGGTTTCCCGGAGCAATTGAATTGCAAATCTCTTGCGGTCGTTTTAGATCAAAGGCTTTCCTCCGGCGCGAGCGGCCGCAAGAGATAGCAAGGCACCGGCCGCAAGCCTGCCGGAATCCCCGGCCGTAAGGGAATAGAATAGCAGAATAGCTTGCGGCCGGTCCTTGCGGCCCCGCAACGGCTGCGGCCGATAATAGAATGAGGCCCTAACACAACAAGTCTCCAACCAATGGAGTCCAATGGAGTCTCCCCCACTGACAATATGGTGGGTTGATACCAGTAGCAGCTTAACTCTGATCTTTGAAAACAAGTTTAATTCTGACAATCATGTTTTAAATCACTGAATATGAATTTTATTAATGATCAATACTTAATTAAAACTGCTATTAGGGCATTATAGTGTTTTTTTTAAGTTTAAGTGGAACTTGCTCTTAAAGTCACTCTCCGGAAAACTTTATCCACATCTTATAACAGAGAAAAGTGAATTATTTCTCTATTTAAAACTTTGCAGGCTGGATTTCTCAAGGATGCATCTGACACTACTCTGTAATAAATAGCATTTTAATCAGTGACAACCAGGTACGATAAACTAAATTTGTTAAAACTCTTCTCACAATTTACTGTATACATTCCAGGCATTACCTGCATGCTGCTGAAAAGGCTGTTGATTGAAGTCTCTTCTTCATCTGCACTGTTGCGGACCTCTTCAATCATAGCTTTGAGGAGCACAATTGCTTCTCTAGTTGATGTTTGTAGTTCTTTCACTGCCTACATTCCACAAATAGGGAAAAAAAACATCTTATAACTTACTAATGCATTTAACATATGATTCTAATTTCTTTATAGGAGGGAACAAATATGTTGCGTCCGTCTAATTAAATGGCTACTGCAATGCTCCAACACTCTATAGTATGTTGTAGTCTATCGTAAGATAAACAACTTTGCAATATAATGACATATTCCTGTACATTGCATTTATCTAATCCTGTTTATAGTTTTTGTCCTCTCCTCAGGGTGTAAAGCCTGCCACAAAATGCATATTTAGTGATAGGTTCTCATTAAATCCCTGTGAATTACCACATTATTCTGAATTATTCAATGTGGAATTTATAATTTAACATTAGCAGTAACATTTGAGAAGTGATTAGGTTAATCACAAGGCTAGTAATAAAATAACAAGTATGATAGTTGATAGGCAGACATGGGTCCAAATCAGCATCTCTTGCTCCTTTCTACCAGATGTTAAATTAAAGTGACAAAGCAAAGTTAACACATAAAACTACATTAAAAAATAAATAGAATTGAAGTTGGATATTGTTAGCAATTTTGAGTGGAAGTATTAGATAACTGAACTTAAAAGATACTTTACATATATATTATTTCTACAGGATCTTCATCTCTGTAACTTTCTTCATCTAGGGACAATCGTTAACTCTAACAATGAACTTGATAAAGAAGAGAATTTCGAGTTAGATTAGTGATCATAGTAAGAGTAATTATGTGCCATTATACATATTTATATAAATCTGACACCTCTTCCTTATCACCTCCATTGTGAAAGTTAATCAGTGGTCAGAGAAAAAGAGAGTTACAGAGAGGGAGACATAATGTATACTCAATACTCAAGCTAAACATTTCCACTCAAAATGTTAATAACTCATTGAAAGTGATTTTAGTAATATGTGCACTGCAATAACCGAGACCTTTGCTGTGTTATTTTAAAGGACCACAGTAGTTTGGTAAAATCGTTGCATGCTTGTGAGGTATGTAACAAACAGGACAGGAATATAAAAGCATTTTTAGAGAAAATCTTATATTTAGATGACTCTGTATCATGCAAGTTTCTGTCTTTGCTAGTCTGTCTGTAACTTGAGTGGGAGCGTTATCCTGCGGGGCCTTACGCTATCATTCAGTTCTGTTGTTAAGGGGCTATTTCAAGACAGTGGCGGAGATACCACTGGTGCAAGCGTTGCAAAACACTGGGGTCCCAATGCCTCCCTCCACCCATAGGATGGGATGGGGGGACTGAAGGGGCATGGCCTGGGGTGGAGGGTATATATATAGCACCAGAAAGGAGATCAATAGGTTGGGGCCCAAAATAGTTTTTTGCACCGGGGCCCTCCATGCACTAGCTCCACCACGGTTTCAAGAGGTTGTTTTAACAGAAGTAAATACAGATTGTATAAGTGTCTTCTGTTAACCCACCTGTAGGGCCTAAGAAAGTGCAACTGCACCTCACGAATGAGGTTCAAGAAAGGCCGAAAAATGTTTGTCTGGAGTTTGCTGTCTCTCCCATTCATGGTAGAATTGCTTGGTATTTTGGGGCTGGATCACTCTTTTTGTCAGACTGATATGACACAGGATATTTTTCCACATGAAGGAAGTGAGATAAGTGGGTGCTGCACTATGAGTGGGTTGTCATGACTATCAAACAAATGCCTATGGAACTAATCTATTAAGGTTTGTTTGTTCCCAGATTAATCTCCTCTGCCCTTGTTTCTGTACAAATTAAACTGTGTACTGCAGCAAACCATAGTCTGGAAGCAGCTGGTGTGGATATTTGAGCCATACAACATTTATATTATGGCAACATCTTGACAGAGTAACTTTTGCAAAATGCATTTATCTTGTCAATTTCAGCTAGTAGTAGTATTTTAGAGTGAGTATTTTACCTTATCAGTCTATTTGATTTGTTTCCCCTTTTAAAGGACAACTAAAGACTTATAATTATATGCAACTATCCTTTACTTTGTGGCTCCATTTTCTCCTCTGAGCAGGTACATTCTGTTACTTTTTCAGGAGGGTATGTCCTTATAAACTAATGAAATTTTCCTTAGTCCAAACGAAAGCACTGGGGTTTTCAGTTTCCATATCTCCTTTGTGCAGATTAAAACGACCTCTGCATGCAAAGTCTCCTCCCATTTAAAGAAGCAGATTAGCAGAAGACAAAATAGTAGATTACACTGCAGCATAATTTAATATAAAACATAATAAAATAAAGGTTATATTATTGTTTGCATTCTAAAAATATATTGTCATTTTTTTATTATAGTTTTTCAAAAGATTATGTTTTAAATATAGGACTATAGTTTTTTACAATCTTTCACTCTAAACTATCATGAAGTATGACCTCAGGAAATATTAAACACCTCAGAAAAGATGACCTTAAATATGAGTTGCATAAATTGTACTTGTGCTTAAAAGTTCTATTTTTACTGTCTGTGTGGGATTGCCCACTGCAACTTATGCAGGCACAGACTCTGTAGTGCTGGATGTGCAGTGTAGTATCCTAGCCCATCACAGACCACATCTTACCAGCATGCTGCAGCATGTTTTCTGAAATATGGTCCCTGATAGGCTAGAGCACAACAGTGCTCATGAAGCCCTAAGTAGGTTGTATCATAAACTTGGGTGGGTAAACTGATACAAAAACTATTTTTATCATTTTAAGCAGTAAAAACAGAACTTTTAAGAGTTTCTTAATAAAACAAAGTACATAAAAGTAAATAAATATATCAGAATATCACATACATAGGAAAATGCAAAAATATTCTATATCCCTTTAATATATATGTGTGTGTGTATATATATATATATATATATATATATATATATATATATATATATATATATA